>JAZDUA010000006.1:5915000-6030000 GCA_038098605.1 Gryllus longicercus
ACCTAAAACAGAGTATGAAGCACAACGATAAAACACTGTACGAAAAACGATTTCTGTGAAAATGATCGAGTAGGATGTGTACGACGTGACCAACATTTTTCACAAAAAACCGCGTACAAGAAAAAAGAAAAGTGCGTTAACAACTATCTCGCGTTCGGCGAACCGCTAACTACCAGCAATTCTGCAGCTAACCTACAAGTAATGCACAAGCACAGTGACCCACGTCCCAGAAGAAAGTACTCGTAAATGACCTGTGCGAGGTTATTAGGCCTACTAGGACGCATTGTTCGGCGACTTCCGAGAAGAACCGTTCGCCGAATCTCGCGGTGCAGCTCCGTCTAGTCTTCCGGAATTCTAATAACCGACGCCCGCTGTAACTGACTTTCTCGCAGCTCCACCGAATGCCCCTATTACAGCTCCATCGCTTTGTTTTGGAGGCGAGTTACGTGCTGGTCGGCGCAACGCCGAGCTCGTTCGTGCTACGGGACTGGACCTCCTCCTCCTCCTCCTCCACCTCCTCCTCCTGCTCTCGCGATGTTCTCCACCTGTTGCGACTCAGAACTGCTGCTTCCGTTGTCAGCAAATTATTAGATACTAGTGCGACGCTTCGCTATTGCAATGTATTACACTTCACATTCTAATGCTCACGTGACTGTTAATCACGTTTTTCACTACGCTCTGCAAAAATTTCAATACACGAAAGACTTTCTCGCGAGTGTGGGTCCGTCTCTCTCTCACCGTATCTTTCGGTCTCTCTCCCCGTCTCTCTGTGTCTCTCTTTGTGTGTGTGTGTGTGTGTCTTTCTCTCTTTCCCTGACTGTTTCTATTCGTTTCGCTCTCTGCGTCACTGTCTTCATTTACCTTTCCCTGTGTCTGTCTCTCCCGCAAGAAATTTCACAGTTGCAGGTGCAGAACACGCAATGAAGACGTCGCACGTCGTTGATAATCGCACTGCAGTGTGCAACGCGTTGTGACAAGTAGCGTGATGTAGAGCGCCCTGTTAAGAGCGCTTGAATCAGCATAAAATTATCATCAACGCGCGTCCATGTGCGCAGGCATATGCACATTCCCATCGTACTATGCCTATATTTCTATGCTAGGTGTCCTATGCCTATGCCTTCCTATGCCTATGCTAGGTGACAAAGTCGTATCGCAATCAGATGAGCAGCGCATCAAGTATGAAACATCCGACAAACCAACCAACCAAAAAACAATAAACATTGTCTTTGTCTTTGTCTTTCTCTCTCTCTCTCTCTCTCTCTCTCCTCTCTCTCTCTATATATATATATATATATATATATATATATAGAGAGAGAGAGAGAGAGAGAGAGATATTGACTACAATACATTGTTGGCGCTTAGTTGATGTAGATAGCACACACAATGTTTTAGTAACTAGCAAGTAGACAATTTAAAATATTAATAATTTACCTCAATTCAAAGATCTTACATATTTCTAAGCTCAGTGATTATGATTGATCAATAGAACATATATCAACAACAAACATGTGCGTAATTTACAATAAAACTTATTATTCAATCCCATGTAGATTACAAATAAAATCTTGTCTTATCATTATTTATAATTAATACTCATTCAGTAGCTGTATCAAATGATGGTTAACTGTTTACTGTGGTAATAAGATCGCAGGGGAAATACCGTAAAATTATAAACTGGCTTTAAAGTACCCATAACAATGATTGAATTGCAATTAGCTGTAATGATAAGCGCAACAAATCTTGTTAGTAAAAAGTGTTTTCATAAATACATTTAAAGTATTCTAAGAAACATTCTTGCGTTTATTGTCGTGCAATTTCCAACATTTCAATGCAATCTATTTTATTAAAAACTATTCATGAGTGATGCATTTTTCTACAGATTCGTACTATAAATAATTGAAGTAGTGTTTAGTTGGACAAGTTAACTTATTCTCCTTACTTCTCAAGGAAGCAACAATAATTAAATCACACACGGCGAAAGCGTGTTGCTTGGAAGTTGCTAAGTAAGTTACACGTTTTGTTTGCAAACCTGACAAATCAATACAAACTTTTTACCTTTGACACTTTCACACTTCTTCCTTTGTATCCTTTGGTATTTGTATTCAATATAACAGCATCTGTGCTACAATTTCTTGTAGTTTCACGTTTTTGCCGATGTCAGTACTCTGACTAATCCTTTTCTATCGTCCGTCTTTCCACATACTGCAACTTCCCTCCTTCGCCATTAATCTCAGAATATTCTTTGTTATTTGTTATCTCATCGCCGCCTCTGCAGTCATAACAGCTTCATTTCTTCCATATTCTTTCGAATCGTCATCTCCCTACAACATATATTGTGCAAATTGCTTCTGGATTGGGTCTTAGATTTCTCGCAATTCTTATAGTGTGTATAGGGGTGTGGGTAGGTGGGTGGTGGGGGGCTGCCGCAGTTTCGGAGGCGCGTTGTGAGAGTATGCAAATGACTCGTATGTGCGTAATTACCGTGTATCGTCTCTGAACATTGTGCTCTCTGTCATTATTTTTTCAATAAATACGCTAACACAATCATAAATACTTTACTTCAATCATCAATTCCATGTCAATTCACATTTTTTGAGTTGTTCTTTTCCCCTCATCTTCAGTTTCACGGAACCTAAATAATATCGCCTGTGCAGAGTGTAAGGAAATTCCATAAGCACGTAAATTCATAAAACGAAGTAACTAAACAGAGAGGACCACCCTGAATCAAGGAAAAGAAATTTGAATATTATGAACTGAATGAAATAAAATTTGAATATTATGAAAGAAATACAATATAGATTCAGAGTGGATAGCCTCTAATTATTCACTTCGAAATAAGAACACATTGGTATAAACAAGACATAAACGAATGACTAAATCAATGACATAACTAGGAACGTGAATGTTTTAGAATAATTAAGAATTAAAGTTTCTCCTATATTCTTAATGTAATTTCTTGTTTGAGATCGTTCAACAATTCAAAAATTGATTGAGTATCATTGTTTACACGAGTTGGTAATGTAGTTGATTAAAGCCATTACATCAGTTGAACAACGTAAATTGAAGTAATAATAGCTTAATGTGACAATTTCACAGTTTTAATACGAGTCCGTTGATGTACATGGTTGCAACAGTTTGATGTGCACAGTTTAGTAGACTGAGATGCTCATGAAAAGAGAACGAATAGGTTACGATCAGAAATTAATTGCAGGAAACCTGTGTCTGATCCAATGAGAATCAATATCTCCTCTCATAAATAATACTTCCTACCAAGCAGAAGCAAAGAAAATACATAAGGGGTGCTTACCAAAATAAATACAGTGAATATTCAATAATGTAATGAAATGAATGAAATCCAAATACCACAAATAAATAACCTTTAGAAAGGAACGCCATAAAATTGTACATCGCCTATGTATCCAACGCCTCAACCTCCAATCGTATTTTCTTCCCTCCCATAGGCCTTCCTTCTCCTTCTCCTCCACTTCTCCTCCTTCTCCCCTCCACTTATCTTCCCTCTCCACTTCCCGTTTTCCTCCACTTCTCCTTCTCACTCTCCACTTGTCGCTCTCTTTCGCCTCACCTCCCCTCCTCCTCCTCCTCCAATTCTCCTCTTCCACTTTTCTTCCCCTCCACTTCTCCTTTGCCTCCACTCTCCTCCTCCTCCCTCCTCCTCCAGTTCTCCTCCTCCACTTTTCTTCCCCTCCACTTCTCCTTTGCCTCCACTTCTCCTCCTCCTCCAACCACTTTTCCTTCTCACCCTCCACCTCTTCTCCTCCACTTCGTCTACTCCTTCATGACTCCTCCTCCACTTCTCCTTCATTTCTCCTCCTCCTCCTCCTCCACTTCCCTTCCTCCTCCCCACCACCTCTCTTGCTCGCTCTCGCCACCGCAAGCGCCCTCCCCCGCCGACTTCTCGCCGCGCGTCGACCGCAGTCACGTGCGCCTGCGGTGCGGGCCGGGCGATCCGGCGCGCTCCCCCTCTGTAATCTGGCGCCGCGCGAACAAATTAATACATTTCGCGCGACCCGCGCCCCTCCGCGCCGCGCGCCGTACCCCCACCCCTCCCCGAAAAAATAACACCCGCACGATTCTCCTACGAAAACGGAGGAACGGACAAGAGCACAGTCGACGCTCCGCCGGTGTTTAACCTACATTTCAAGCACGTTGACCGCTCCAGTTCGAAGGCGGTGATTCCTGTCCGCAGTCGTCGCAAGCGAAAATGTCAGAGTGCGGGTTCTAAATCGGGCAGGGAAGCTGCTTCCGTGTGAAGTGTATCTTAACCTGTAATCAGGACAAATCTTTTCGATCCCCTGTTCGAAGACATTGCCGATAGTGATGTGCGTTTCTTAAATGTTGATTTGAAGTTCCTTATTGATTTGGACGCTTTGACATCCTAGTCAATTCTTCAATTCGAGGAAGAAATGAAAATAACTCTGCTCTCAATCGGGGCCGCGCGATCATGAACTTCGCATTTAAAAAGTACGAGAATCTATTTTAAAACGGCACTGTCAAATGATGGACCCTATCATGAATGAGGTCAACTTCAGAAGTAGCCTTCCTCATTATTTGTTTCGAAGATACCATAGTCAGCTCATTCTTCAGCGAATTCTCCTCTGCTTCGGCTTGAAGAAAGCGAATAACGCTATTCAACTTTAAATTGGCCAGAGTGTCACTCGTACGAGCAATCTACACGTGGTACAGCGCAGATTATTCACGTTTTGTCGATCTGGCGTCAAAAGTAGTAGAGTTTATAGTGAGACAGATGCGCAGGCACCCACTCCACATTCCAAATTCTGTTTCACAGCTCGAGAGGAGTTTGAAAAAAACGCCTCCATAAGTTTAAATTGAAAAATAATTTAGATAGCAAGTCAACAACATAGATTCTTAAAGGTGTGAGGATTTTTGTATTTATGAGGTTTTCACATTTGTATTAAGAAAAATCAAGAAAGTATAATAGTAAATCAATATTTTATTTCACATTTGAAACGACGCTCCAAGCATGTTGGGAAATAGTTCACGAGGCAACACATGTAAGAGAACATATAGTATAGCAGGAAAAACTAATGGTAATTAATGTAGATTGTAGAGATCAACACAAAATTGGTGACCTAAATGGATGACTCAAAATTCGTGACCGACCAGTGAGCGACCGTATTTTTAACAATGTACGGGATGTTAACAATACTGATGTTGGCAAAGTCAACTATTTATTATGGCTTCGGATCAGTGCTACATTTCGAAGTTCGGCGTCCTCAAGCACTATACTTGTTAAGAGCCAAAATATTTTATATGTAAGAAATGACAGGGAGAAATGGATTAAAATACAATCGCAAACTTAGTAAATAAAAAAAAAAATTAAGAAAAATCGAAAACTACAAATAAATTTTAAACGCTGTCTCCCCTGCTACAGGAGTTCCTCCGCCGCAGCGGGAACCCAAGTACGTGCTTGTGCTGCACCTTGGAAAACCCCACCTTGCGTGGGACGCGACGGAGAGCTGGAAACAACGGTCAACGCAGGGCGGCCGGCGCGGCCGGCGCGGCGTGGCCCAACGGGCGCGAAGATGCTAGGGTTCCCCGAGCGAGGAGAGAAAAGGTGAAAGGCGACAGTTACCCACCCTACATCTGTCAATTGCGAGGCGGCTCCTCCGGCCGGCGGACGCCGCGATCACGCGAACTATCCGATCTCGCTGGCGGAACGGGGGAAGGGGGCGGGAAGCGGGTTACGGCGGAAGGAGAGGGGGAGGGGAAGTGCGGGAAGCGGAATCGGTGCTCCGTTTGCGCAAACGCGTCGCTCCGAAGGGGATTGAAAGAGGCTTCCTCTGCCGGAGTCAATACTCGTATACACTTGGCTGTCCGGGAGACGCCGCTGAAGTGTCAACGTTACGGCCGTCATACTGGAACTTTCCTCAGGGCAAAGTTTGCAGAGGTGGACTCTGCACCGTTTACAGATAGAAGATAAAACCTGTTCGACCTTCCTCAGGGTGAAATGCGCAGAGATAGACTGTGCAAGATTTCGAAATAGGGGATAGAATTTGTGCGATCTTTCTCAGGGTGAATTGCACAGAGGTAGACTGTGCAAGATTTCGAAATAGGGGAGAGAACCTGTGCGACCTTTCTCAGGGCAAAATTTGCGGATGTGAACTGCGCCCAGTTAAGTGATGGGAGATAAAATCTGTGCGACCTTTTTCAGGGTGAAATGCGCAGTGGTTGACTACGCACAATCTCGAAATAGGGTATAGAACCCGCGTGACCTTCCTCAAGGTAAAATGCGCGGAAATGGAGTGCGCACGGACTAGAGATGGAATATAAACCCTTGCCAGCTTCCTCAGAGCAAAATTCGCATTTCACCCTTCGCCTGCGGCACGTGTATTCCGAAACATTGGGGTCGGTTCTTCGGATGCGGCCATTCTCGGACAGCCAAGTACATATACCAAATTCGCTGAACTTCGATGCTACAGAAACTTTCAAGGATCTGTGCCGTGGATTTCGCTTGTCGAAATACCGCGGAATAAGTACTGCTAATTCTTGGTTTGTTGGTGTGATTTTAAGTTGTAACTATAGTTTTATTACTCAAAAAATAAGTGGGATCCTGGGGTTTATCATGGAGTTGGAGATATTCGAATTCAGAGTTATATCCCAATGGAGAAATTCTAAAACTCAATGATTTTTCAGCAGAAAATCGTTCGAGACAATTCTTTATTCTCTCAAATTATAGTATTTATTTTTACTGAAGTACGCAATAACGATTATATTTTATTATGCCTCTCAGCAATTTGTACATACGATGCACATTTTCAGCAAATATCGGTGTTTGAACATTTAAGAATATTCTTTCAGAAGGAGGAATTGTTCATCTTAAATTTATTCACTATTTAATGTAACTATTAACTTCTTAATATTTCTGACGTAAATAAAATGTTATTTGAATTTTATTTCAAAAGCCGAAACCCACACACTCACGAGTTCTCAAGAAGTCACGGATGAGATGAAAAGTGCAGAGAGAGGGCGGTAGCGCCGTATAGTTTCGCTGACGGCACCCTTGCAAAGCCGTGCAACACGTACGGCGGCGACTGCAGGGCGCTGCACGATCGCAGGGGCGTTGCAGAGGCGGCGGGTGCAGTGGCGGAGGCGGCGGACCACCCAAAGGGGCCGACACCGCCCGTTAATCACGCGCCTGCCGGTCGGGGCGGAGGGCTGCACGGTGGCGGGGCGGGGGCGGGACGGCGCGGGGCGGAGGCTCGAGTGGCAGGGGGCGGTGGCGACTGTTGGAGAGAGCTTGTGCCGTCCCGCGCCGTCGCGGCGATGACCCACCGCCTCCGACTTCAGCCGCCCGCCTACCGTTTCCGCCTCCGCCTCTGCGGAGCCTCCACCCGCCCCTGGCCCCTGGGCCTTCTCCGCCTCCTACACCCCGCTTTCTTCCCCGCCACCGGCTTCACCTCCGCGTCCGCCTTGGTCTTGGGGAAGTGAAGCCGGCTGTCCCATGTTAGTAGATTTACTTGCATGTAAAAGATCCTCAAATCTAAATGACGCCTTTGAGCTAAATTGAAATTGCCTGTTTCTCGCCCAAGAAATACCTCCTTTCTCTGCAAGTTGGTGAAAGAAGCGTAGCGAAATTTGCGTGGTCAGTCGGAAGAGCAGGCCTCATGGCCTAAGTCTCGCCACGTAAAATAAAGCATTAATTCAATTCTATTCAATTGAATTCAATTTAATTCTCCTTCACCTCCGTGACCACCCTCCCTTTTGGTGATCAAGTGCCATTTTCAAATGAAGAATTAATATGTCTTTCTTAACAACAAAAGGCATGCGCATTGTAGCCTAGTAGTGACATTGCCTGTTAATTGCCCACTGAACATTGATCATTGACGTAGGACAGAATCTTGTCATTTACCACGCCATGTGTGGCAAAATGTATGTTGTGTACAGTTTCGCCCTCCTGGTGCTTTCTGGTATACTGTGACCACCTGGTCAGAAAATCTACTTTTGTGACCGATGATACATTTCTTGTAGGGTTTTATCTGACTACCATTTGGGCACAAATATTTAGTATACTTCCTCATTATTTCATTTTAAACATTTTTATTGCAATATTGGGGCTCATGTTTGTCCTTTATTCTCGATCATAGTTTAAGAGCGCTTGAGCTGCTTTTGGTCATTGGCTCCTAGGAAAATGAGAAGCGAAATGAATGTAAAAGTAAGATCGCTCGTGATCCGTGGTCTCTTTTATTGGGAGCTGCTCAGACATACGCCTGGAAGTGATCGGAGAAACCACGGGAACCATTGGTCAGAGCACCGAATTTGGTGGCTTAGGGCATCACTGCAGTGCCTTTGACCGTGAGGTCCTAGTGTTCGACACCGGACCGTGGCAGAATTTTCGACAATTGCTTGCTAGGTAGGCCGAATTCAGTCGCTTTCTAGAGGAGAATTCTAACGGTCCGCTGCTCTGATTGGTAGTTTTCCGTGGATTTTACGACTTTTGCTTTTATCTAATTTGCAAAAAAATACTATTTTGATGAAGATGAAAGTATAATTCTACACTCGATTTTCTGTGGAAACTTTCTGGATGGCTTTTTAGCTCTCACGCAGGTTCTTCTAAAGTTAACCACTTTATACGTGTCAGTGGCCTTCTGTTCCTTCCTTCTTTTTCATCAACTGTCGACACGCAACCCCCCAAACGTTACGCGGTCATTCACATTAAGGTTTTTAGACAGGGCAAGTCTTGGAGCCCTTGCCACGGACGTCGCCACATCGACCTATGGGCCTCGGGCAGATCAAGGAAACGGGCGAAGTAGCAAGTACTAGAGAGGGTGACGAAAAATCTTTACGGAAGACCGCCGAGATGATTGGTGAACAAAGGAAAATCAAGATGGTGGGGATGATGTGAACGGCATGGGTTTAGTTGTCACGTTGAAGAAAATTACAAATAAAAATAAATTAGGATAAATAAAGCCACGTGATTCTGATGTAGGAAAAATTGATGACAATGGTAAGTGCTGAGTTAGCAAAAGCGGTAAGATGACAGAATGGAGTCGAAGAAAAGAAAGTATCTTCGAAGATACCCAGTAAAATACTTCGAAACTCGATCATAGACTACACAGATAGATCCATACTTTTTGACTCGAGGGCGTAGATCCATACCCAATGACCGGTCGGGGGCTTAGAACTTGACCTGGCTAGGGCGGCGCCCCGCTGGTGGAAAATACTTGTTTGGGCAAAACCCCAAATCATTCAGCGGGATCTCACCATACAGCGGGGAAAACCACCGCCACCTCCCTAAAAACATGAACAACACTTACGGGACTAATAACCTTAGTAGTTGACGCACCTGGAACCGCTAACAATTAATCAATCAATCGAATATTGGGAGAGGAAGAGAAGATCAGACAGGAGATGGGGGAAGATTCGTAGGGACAGGGCCGATGAGAGCGACAGGCAAAGTACTGTGGATGTGTGCAGTTCGAACGGCGAAGGCGAGCTACGGGAAGCGAACGGTAGGGTTGGTAAAGAACCAACATTCGGCACCTGAGGAATTGTCCGATTGTGGCGATAGAGAAAGGGCAAGCGACGGATACGGAGGGGAGACTCTCTAGCGGCAGGGGAAAAGAAGCGTCGAAAACGCCGGTCAGAACCGACGGAGAGCGGAAACGCAGGGTTAATTTCTCTTGGAATGGCGACGGAAACCGAGCAATGGGGCGGCAAGCGACAGGTTATTTAAACGTCGGGGGTGTCGGCAATTACAAAGATCCAGAGACGTCGAGACTGTAGAAGACTGCAGACTGCAACGTGAGAGTAGGGATCGCAAATAATGATTTAAGCAAAATTAGGGGTTATTGTATAAGACTAACACTGATTACCCAAACTAAGGGGTCCCTTTATTATATTGATAATAATACAAAATATTTTTTTGGGGTTTTTGGGTTTTTGATTGTATTTAAATAACCTGAGGCCCTACTGCCCTACATTAGCTTATAAATACAATCAAAAATTGATACTAAACTTTGAATGGGAAAGATTAGAGTTTACTTTCGTAATCATTTTTTAAAAATATTTTGTTTAGTTTTGCCCTCCTTCTCAGCTGCTTAAGCTAAGCAAGGCAGCAGTTTACTGGAAACCCAATTAAGCAAATAAATTCCCGCCTCCTCAGGGGGTACTGCGGAGGGAACATTATAGGATACACCAGGCGGTTTCGCAGCGCACAGTCGCAGGTGTCGACGCCTGTACGGCGCGGTTCGGCCGCAGGAGAGCCTAGGGACGGCGGGGGCGCCCAGGGGCTCGGCTGGCGGGCGGCGCGGGGGCGTGGGACCTCGAGGGGGCGGGGCGCGGGGCGGCGCGGCGCTCGACATCTGGCGCCGGGCCGCCGCGCTGGGCCGCGCCGGTTCACCTGCTTGAGGGGCGGGGCTGGGCGGGCGGGCGGACGGGCCAGGCGGGAGCCGCGCCGCCAAGGACGAGCCCGCGGCGCGCGCGGCGCCGACGCTCAGGTGCGGGTGGCCGAGGCCTGACACCTTTGTTTCCGCTCCCGGCTCCGCCACTCGGCGGCGCGGGTTTGTCCCCACTTCTGATTTCCTAATATGCTTACTTCGTACCTTCCTCCTCTTCCTTAATTTTCTTATTCTTCTTCCTCCTCCTCCTCCTCACTTGTCTTCTTCTTCTTCTTCTAGTGGCGGGCAGGGAGAGATGGCTCAGGGCATCAACTGGTGTCACATCGGTGCCACCGATCATATTTAGTCGTGCTTCATTGTTAGATTCGATTTGATGTAACCTAACTTATAGACGAAACCTGTAGTTTCTTCTTTTTTCTTCTTCTTCTTCTTCTTCTTCTTCTTCTTCTTCTTCTTCTTCTTCTTCATTTTTTCACCATTTTCCCCCTCTAAAAAGCTATGTTTAAAAGGTAATTACGAATTTACAGTTCAATACTACTCTACAATTTTTATTATTTATCAAGTGAAACTAACGGAGTTCATCTGATAACAATTCAAAGGCCATTTATGTGAATGGTGAAGAGAGAAAGTACAATAATTTTATCGTTTTGCTGCGTTTCTTTTTCAACACATTTTGCCAGATGAAAGTCTATTAATATTTCTCGATTTTTAATGAGTCACATGCACGGAAAACACCGCACATACAACATTCCTTTCGCATTGGGGTTAAAATCGTAAAACGAACACAGAAATAAGAACGCACTTACATCAAGCAAACCGGGCAAGGCTTAAAATCTTAACGACCACAATCCTTCACAACTGCTTTCCACCGCGATCGCATTAAATCTCCCGAAAACCGTGAAAGCTGCTCTCCTTCTTCCAGCTTGTTACTCCAGGCCCTCCGCTCGCCGCCGCCATTTTCCATGCCAGTCCGCGTCCTCCATTTCCGAGCACTTCCCTACGGGCGGACATTTAAACGGAATCCACCGGGCCACGCCGCCACGCCACTCCGCGCCGCACCGCGCCGCACCGCGCCGCACCGCGCCGCACCGCACCGCACCGCACCGCACCGCACCGCACCGCACCGCACCGCACCGCACCGCACCGCACCGCACCGCACCGCACCGCACCGCGCCGCGCCCCAGCACCTGTTGCTCGAAACCTTAGCCGCCGCTCAAGGCTACCGTCGAATTACGTTCTTATTTACGACGCACAAAGCGGGCCGCGAAGCACAGGCTTATTATCGTGTTTGGCCAGAGAAAGTCGTGCACTTAGCTCGGTAGTATTTTCAACCAAATTTGGGAGAAGAATGTTCACTCGGAAATTGTGTATGCCCCCTCTGGATCTCCCGTCTTAAGAAAGTGTATGACACAGGAGAGTCAGGAGAAAAAAAATTAAAATTTGCTCTTGGAAGTAAAAGAGCTGGTAGACAAAAGTTTTTAGATAGGCAATTCCACCTCGACTGAAGTAATCTGTTTATCTTAATCTAAAATTTACTTCACTTGCCTGTCACAAAAATTTACTGTTCGTCACATTAGTCAGATTCTGAATTAATATTCTTTTATTAAAAATATATTTTTTCTCCGCATTGCGTGCTCAATTAATTGATCTAAGACCACGACGTATGTAATATCTGTTACAAAATTTCACAAAAATTAACTGAAAAAAAGGTTAAAATCATTTCTTCATTCAGGTTCAAAGTGCACATTGAAAATTGCGTGTGTTAATACAATGAAAAGTAATCTTTCATTTTACAAGTCAAGGTGACTAAAATTTTGTCGTACATTCTCAAATTTCGTATAATTGAAGCATTGAAGCAGAAGATTTCCGGAAAGTGGATTGGGGCAACAACTCGCAGACACTTTTCAAATATTAGAATAATCGAACTGGTTGGTAACACGTTAATAACCCGAAAAAAGAAAAATGAAACTTCCACATGAAAGTTGTGTATGAAGAATGTATTTACGAGCAAATTGGCCACTTTCGGTCGATGAACATATGTGCGAGAACGAGTCGACGAGAAGACGTTAAATTATGTTCCGCAAGACTGGGAAAGTTCCTAATAAGGGTCAGTCGAGCCTGTTGAGAGTAAAATACGACGCTGAAGACGCCGCGAACGATGTCGGTGTTGGTCGAGAAAAAGAGGACGGCGACCCGGCGCACCATGCTCACGGGGAAGCGTCGCGACGTCCTCTCTGTGACGCCATTTGAAACAATCGCGCGCTACTCTGTAACGTTCGCTCGCGATATCTGTGTTCTCGACAGTTGAAGTGCGAGCCAATGCTCACATTTTCGCGGTCGTCAAGTGAATGTACATATCTCATGCGTTTACCCGTTTTACAACAATATTCGAGCAGGGAGTTTGCAGTAATTTCCACCCATCTGTGTTCGATTGATTAGTGATTCCTGGCGCGTCAAGTGCTAAGGTCATACTTCCCGTATGTGTAGTTTATGTTTTTTTCGTCGTGACGTGGCCATGACCTTCCCCCGATGGTTGGTGAGATCCGGTGTCGACCTCCCAGTCGGCTAGAGGGGTTTTCCCCAACCAGGTATCTCTCACTAACGGGGCACCGGCCCAGTCGGGACAAGCTCTAAGCTACGGACCGGTCTCCCAGCATGTGTGGCAGTGTAGAGCAGATAAGTGTTAATGCGGTGAGGTATGGGTGAGGGAAGGTTAAGGAAGGGGAAAGAAAGATCGAGCTGTCCGAGGCCCGTTTGTTATCGCACTGCTGCAGCATCCGCCAGATATTGGGTGAAGAAATCACGAAAAAGTACCGATCAGAGCAGGCAGCTGCTACATTTCTCGTCCAGACAGCGACTGCTTTGACCGACCTCCCGAGCTAGTGTTAAAAACCCTACCAACGCCGGGACTCGAACTTGAGACCTCCCGGTTAGAGGCACTACAGTGTCATCATGTGAGGCCTTGACCCACCTCTTCCTGTCCTACCTATGTGAATCTCCATATTGAAGTAAAATAAATCTGAACAATGACGCGCTTTAACGCTTGCGAATCACTTGAGAACGGACACACTGCATATGCACGCTCACACTTTCATGTTCTGAAAATATCAGATAGCACAATGCAAGGTTCGGATTGTAATCGAAGAAATATTTATTTTCGCTGCGTTAGTAACTTGTTACATTACTTTTCTTTTATGATTTCTCACACGACATTTGAATATAATATTTTTTGTGACCAGACTACCCGTCGACTACCTAAGAAGTCTATGTTTTTGAGACGGCATTCGCCGTCTCCCTCGTCTGCGATGTCAACTGTGGGGACAGATTCCTCATGGGAAGTTACTCATCAACATGGTTTTTCCTCATCCTCTTCCTAGCTACCATCTGTTCGCACCCAAAACACACTTTTTCACATTTTATCAATTTTTCGGTCTGCTAATAGTAGAATTGAAATATGGCTTCAGCCATAAAAATGAGTGTAAGCTGATCCTTCATGCAACTTTTCATTGAAAAATTTCGTGCCGATTTTTAGAAAATGTTTGAGTTTCCGAAAACGTAATTTTGAGCTCAATTTCACAGAGAACTTTTGAGTTTTCGAGAAACTTCATAGGAAAACATTTAAAAGTTTTGTACTCACAAATGCAATAACATAGAAACGCCCAGGTTGTAACTATTAACGACATAAATCATCTATTTAAAATATGTAAATGACAATAATTAAAGAACTAATTGTAGATAACAAATTTAATTTGAAGAAAAATATCTCTCTTCAATTTTGTAGTTGTAGGAAGAAGAATAAAAAATTCAAACTCTTGCAACTGTATGAAAGTTACGACAAGGACACCTTTATAACAATGAAAATCTGATATGTGAGACCTTTACAAATGTAATGCATTCTATTGTAACAAGAAATTTAAAGAAAAAATAAAGATCCTTTTTAAGACAATTTTGAAACTTTCTTCAGGTGCTTTATTTAAAGTATCACCAAAATCCAAAGAATTAGTTTCAAATTCTCAACTCGTCTAGCCAGTCCGGATAGATCGAATAATTATCATTTTAGCAAAATTCCTTCAAATAGTTTAGGCTCTAGGATTTTTCCCAGAATGACCAACGTTTTGCCATAAACCAATTTTTCGATATCCTGATCCCACAAATCGTGGATTTTTGTTACACAATGTGCCAGAAGAAGTAATTTATTACTTTAATTGGAACAAAATGTATCCACTTTTCCAGTATCACAAACCCACGATACGAGTTTTTCCGTGGAAAAATCGCTGTTTTTTGACGCTGCATTACATCACTCTCTCTAGTGTACTACGTACACTACTCCGTATGTACGCACGAATACAAGAAAGTAAAACGAACTGGGGTCCTCTGTCCGGCGGTGGCCCGAAGCCCTCACTTAGCGTGCGTGGACGTGGACGAGACCCTCACGTCGGGTGCGTTGGCACGCCAACGGCCGAGAGAGGGCGCGGGTGAGAGAGCGGCTTCGTGAGTGAACGCCAGTGCGCGCCCGTCGCCTCCTGCACGTGCAGGCCACTCAGCGACCCCCCGCACACACCGGGCGCTTGTGCGTCGCTGGGTGCGCCGGCGCCTGGTGCGGCGGTCGTGGACGCCCTCTCGCGGCAGGCAAACACCGCGGCGGTGATTTACATTTTTAAACAATTACCGCGCTCGCAGGTCACGGAGGACAAGAAGGATCTCGGGCGGTGAAACGGTTAGCGTATCGGGGTAATTATTGTTGCACCATTAGTCCCGTAAGGGTGGTGTGTGGTTTAATCACTTGTGATCCACACTGGACGGCGAGATTCGGCGTCGACGAATTAATCCGTTGATTGATTCGTTGATGTTTCCGGGTGCGTCAACCGTTTCCGGGTGATGTTTCCGGGTGCGTTAAGATGTTGCAGCCGGAAGCTAGAATAATTCTCCTCGTGCTGCTGAATTCGACATAGCTATCAAGCCAGCCTGTAGCAATCAAGAGTCCAACTCGAGAACCTCCGGGTCAGTAGAGCTACAGTGACTTTATCTTAGTCGGTAGCGTATCAGACTGGCGTTAAACTTAAAGTTATTGGGTTCAAATCCGCTCAAAGGCGTGGATTATTTACAAGCGAAAAAATCCTTGGGACACCTTCCTTCAGAGAAGTAAAGTCTGCTGTACCCATGTTGTAGAATTACTTCGTGTAAAAGATTCTAAAGCCTAAAAGATCAGTCTGAGCCAATCGCCTGTTTCGTCGCCCTAGTTATACCTTTTTTTTTCTCCTCTAGATGGCGAAAGGAACCGAGTGAAATCGCGTGTTCAGGTGAAAGAACAGGCCGAAAGCATGAGCATCGTAAAATAAGACATCATTGAATTGGAAGCTGTGGTGGTAGCAGGGTTCTCGCCCGACGCTACCTCTTGATATGTATATTACAATTAGTTTTTTAATTAATTTCATTTACATTTTTTGAAATAGACAAACATTTATACGTCGTTAATAGTTACAATCAGGGCGTTTTTATGTTATTGCATTTGCGAGTAGAAAACCTTCAAATGATTTCCTACGAAGTTTCTAGAAAACTCAAAAGTTTTCTGTGAAATTGAGCTTAAAATTGCGTTTTCGGAAACTCAAACATTTCCACAAAATCGGCACGAAATTTTTCAATAAAAATTTCCATGAAGGATCAGCTTCAACATTCGGTGAAAATGAGCGCAAAATTGCTCCCAACACAAAGAGATGTCCTCTACCTTTCTTCCTCTTGTAATTAGAGAGAGCAGAAAATGGGATAGTATTACGTTTTGCTTACTTTCTGATTTTCAAACGGAGGATTCTTTCATGTTTTACCAACATCATGAATATTAAACATACTAACGATAATCATTGAATACTACAATATGAATATGGAGTTTTTCTAGTTCAACGTCTACTCATGATGGAGTGTAATGAGTTCTAGTTATTGCAAAATTTTGTCAATGCGAGTCGATGTAATCTTAGAAAACGTTTTCCAACAATTTTATTGAGGGTAACTCGTAATATCTTTAATTATTATACTGCAAACTCCGAGTTCCAATCTTATTTAAAAATTTCATAAGAAACTAAACGATTGCATATCTTCAAAAACATATTTTTATTCTCTGAAAAGTAATAGGAATGTTTTTGATGAATTATTAATTCTGTTGGGGTGTACAGGACATACTAGAATGCAAAGTATACTCCCATCTGCCTACTTTTTGCTCAATCTTTCAGGCGATAGTTTAACAGTTCGTATCTCTATTACACCGACCTCTAGATTCGTGTATATAGATAGACGTTACCGGAGAGTAGATAGGATCGGGTATTGCAGAATTTTCGATATTCAGTTCAAACTGAAAGCATGAATTTCAATATTCTAAGAAATTTGTCACAAGTTGAATATATCTCTAAGGCATATCCGTTTCATTCTAGGAAAACCTGTGAAGAAGCACGTGTACATCTTTCAGGAGAAACACGTCAGCCTTTATATTCTACTAGACGACCCAATTTATACGAATTGGTAAGAATCTCTGAGCACAAAAAATAATAGGTACGAGTAAATATCTCATAGTACAACTATCTTTCTCTTAATCATGAACTGATCAATAAATATTAATAGTTTCATGAATCGCGCAAAGTTGAAAACTAGTGTTTTTGTGTGTTTCTAAGCGCAGCACAAAAATAACGTAAATCGATATTAAAAACGCACATTATCACTATATTTATTTATTTTTATTTATTGCTTCTCGTTCGACACTAGTATCTTTCGCACATTATCATCGAAATGGTGTAATAGTATATGCAGAGTTGTGAGGTAACAAGATGCTTATTTCACGAATATCCTGAATAAATGGTATGGCGCTAATGACGTATGTGCTTAGGACGAAAACGTCGTTACAGTAAGTGATTGTGCACGAGAATTAGCACGGGAAAAGTTATTTGTGATGTGGGGGTTGAAGACAAGATTATGTCAGAATGACGTTACTCACGATTATATCATATTCACATTATTAAATGAAGCGCTCAAGGATATTTTCACTTTTGTAACATTTCTTTTCCTAACAGGTGATAACAGTGCTGGTTTTCGGTTGCTTTTCAAAGCATATATTTTGTTACGGGTTAAATGACAACGATCATAGAGAAATAATTATGAGTGGGATGATGATTCAGATGAAATTAAAGTCTAACCGTAGGTCGTAGAGTTCGGGTCCCAACGGTGGTGGAATTTCGACTCTAGCTGGATAGCTTGGCCGAATTCAGCTCTTGCTTGGAGGAGAATTCTTGCGGCCCTGCTCTGATCGGCAGTCTCCCGTGCTTTCTTCGATCTATACCAGGCGAATACCGGAGTAGAACTCTAGCATACGGACCACGGACAGCGCGCGTTTTTTCCTTCCTCTCCCTTGTCCTGTCCTCTCCCCTTACTGTCACGCAATTACATGCACCACACAACCACACATGTCGGGAGGCCAGTCGGGAGCTTAGAGCTTGTCCCTAATCAGGAAGTGGCCCGCTAGAGGATATACCGCGAGGGGGAAATCCCCGGAAACCGTCAGCCAGATCGGTGGCGAATCTCACCGTCCAGTGAAGAAAGAGCACCACCACCTCTTGGGATAAAACATTAACTGTCCTAAAAGGACTAATGACCACAGCAGTTCAAGAGTTCAGCACCATTATTCGAATGGAAATTATGGTAGCATGGCAATCCAACCACGCTACAAACATGGTGAATAAAGACACGCGTGCCTTATGTGCGAGTCGAACCCGGCTCTTCCTGCACAGTGTACTTGAACACAACTCCGAATCCAAGAAACGGTGGGCGTGCGAAGAAAATGGGAGTGTGCGCACCCTTGAAGGTTAAAGCACTATCATTCTTCTGCGCATGAACTGTTCAAGTTTCGCAAGACTTCAGATCATCTGCGCATGCGCTGAAGATCGATAATGCTGTCCGCTATGGCGTGCACAACTCCCTGAAGTCGATTCAGTAAGGATCGATGTCGGCGAGGATCGAGGCCGCAAGCTCAAACTTCCGACGCAGAGAGCGTAAGGGTGGAAGCCTGAGCGTGTGCAGCGCCAGTAGCTCAGCAGAAGCTGGGGTGTCGGTGGGTGCGGCAGGGTCGGCGCCCGGGGGGAGGGGGAGCGGGGTCACGTGCGAGGTAACAACCTCGCGCGAAGTTGCGGGAGTGACACCTCTTGCCCATATAAGGCTGCTGGGCCCGGGTGCCGCGCAACCGCCGCCGCCGCCGCCGCCGCCGGGGCAGGTTCACGAATCTCGCGGCCCACTCGACGGGCAGCGCACGCACCCAGGGTGCCTCTGGCCTCACATGCAGAGGTGCTCATGGAAACGGGGACTGTATCACAGCCAGAATTTTGTTTCTGGAGGGGAGTTCAGTGAGTGAACATTTGACAGGACGTGTCGGGGGAACAGGAGGGTGACGGCAACACATTTCTTCCGGACATATCTCGAGACTTTTTTAGTGTCTAATTATTCTGACTCTTATACCAGCACTTAACAGTACTGATTTTAATATTTTCTTCTAGACAGTTTCAAAGAGTAGCAAGGCTCTTCACAAGGAAATAGAAATAAAAAGTGCCATCATACGTACAGGTTAACATAAATAATATAAGTATAATTAAACCGAGCGAAGTGGCTCAGTGCGTAGCGCGCTGGATTCGCAATCGGGAGATCCGGATTCGATCCCTTGACCGGTCATCCTGATCGGAGTTTTTCGTGGTTTCCCTCGATCACAAGGCGAATGCTGGGATTGTTCCGAAATTCCACGAACATTTCTCACTTCCCACTACCCCACCGAACACCTATCATCTTAGTCCTTTCACCCCTCGCCATAATCTCATAATAATAATAATAATAATAATAATAATAATAATAATAATAATAATAATAATAATACATGTTAGTAGTAATGCAAGCATAACAGAAAAATAAAATATTTTCAAAATAGTGTATTTTATAATATTGACTACACGTAACGTAACGTCTCGTAACAGAGGAACGAAATACCACTCTGTTAGTATTTAACAGTCCGCCGATCATTAAAAACAATTTTAAAAAGGTAGTTGCAGCTAAAAATGACTGGATAGAACATTTATTTCAAGACAGTATTTTATGTGTATTTTTCTTATAAGGAGAGTTGTCTGATACTCGGCTGATAACAAACTGGCTTGGTTATCAAGCTCGGCAATTGTCTCGGTTTAAACATTTTAACCCCATCTGTTACCTGCTGTTTGTCTTTTACATATGTTTACAACATTATCTCAAACAACAATAGTGTTTATATAAATTTCAATTAGTAAAATGTTGAAATAAAATCTTACAACATTCATTACATTACATCTCGCTCTATTAGTAAACGACAAAATTTCCCATCCGCGCTCGTCCACAGCTTGTGTGGTAAATTGTTTATTTTTTTATTGCTTTTATCAGTTTGTGCATCCGCTCCCGCACTTGTTCCACCTCCACCTCTGCCCTTGCCCTTGCCCCTGCTCGCGGCCACGGCGTTCGACGCGGCTCCTGTTTCGCGCTCCTTCCGCCCGGGAGGAGCGGCAGCTGTCGACTTCCTGTGGCGAAGCGCATTTCACGGCTCCACAACTTGTTCTGCACGGTAGGCGCCGCACCGCGTCGCGCCAATCACTGTGTGTTCGTCTGCGAGCTCGACGCCGAGCCGCTGCCAGGAGGAAGACGGATCATGATTAAGTGTGCAAGATTGCATTTACAAAATTGTGAGGTGACTGAGAAATGATTCCGGTCTTGTCTACTACTGTATTAATTAGTCCATTAAATGTAGTGCATGCTATATCTCGGGAGGTGGCGGTGTTCCTTGCCGGAGCGTGTGATCCGGCGCCTTTGAAGAAAGGTTTCCCCACTTTCAGTAGTTTCCCTTGGGGGGTATCGCCCTTATAACTTACCGACTTATTTGCTGACATTTTTGGTAATGTAGTGCATGTAAGTAACACTAAGTGGAGGGAGATGAGGGCAGAATGAGCTAGCGAAAATCGCGCGCGCTTCATAACCCGTTCGTTAGGGTACTACCCCGGCAGTCACCTGGTTTGATCGGAGAAACGACAGAAAACTACACACATGAGCAGCCGGTCGCTAGAATTCTCCTGAAGACAGTTGTGTGAAAAAATATTTTCTACCGTTGAAACTCGAACCCTAGGATCTCATTGTATACGATGTTTCAGTGGCAACGGTGTTACTGTTGAGCTATCGCAGCCCCTTCCAATGCTAAATGAAAATAAGCATTCATATATTACTTTTTTATCTTAAGAATCTGCCATTTTTATGACCAATAAATTCATTAAAATGTAGCCATCGAAGCACAAATAGAAGTGTATCATTAAAAAATGTCCCCGAGATTATCCGAACGTACCAACAAACCTTTGAATTTCAGAAACATTTATTACGAATTTACATCGAAGTAACTGAAATGAAAACAGTTCAATCCGAGTTCACCTGAGATATCTGTACACGCGACGACCGTTGAGGTGAGAGGCAATGCAAACATTTTAACGGTGCGATCTTTACCCATTTTAAAAACAGATATTTAAAAACAGAAATTTCCAAGCAAGGAATTGGAGAATGTTTTTCCCACCTACGTGAATATCGACATTCTATTAAAATAAAACTGCACAATGGTTCTAGGGAAATACAAATATAAAAAAAAAATTATCTGCAAGTACAATGATATTTTACATGAAAAGTGTCGAAAAGTATGACATGGTAGCGCTACATATTGTAAATGCGCTAACACGATATTATGAGATCAAATTCGATTCATCGTATTCCACACAATTAAAAATTTTCATTTCAAACGATTCGTAGAGCAATAAAAGTTAATTTTCTTACAGCGCACAAAATCATATTTATTTAATATTTTAAAAGGCATAATGTCGATGTCGTAAAATTAACACCCCTAAAAAATAACCTCTGGAGAAATTAGAGGATGGCAAGAACAAGCATCGTTCCAGATATTTCATGGAAGAACAGTTTCAAGCAGATTCATTCTATTCGATTAAGTGCTCACTGAAAATTAGTGTACTACTAACAAAATGTGCCGTCATTTGTCACCAGGGGTCTAGCCTCGTTTAATGTTAGCAAGAGAAAGACGAAACGTGAGATTGAATATGACATCAGTTGTGAATCAACCCACGACCGTCCACTACAGAGATGCCATGTTGGCCCCATTTGATTCCCTGTGCACATATTTCAATACAAAATAATTCAGTATAAAATACATTTTTTTCAAAATTATCTTCTTTAGGTGCTATTTCTTTCCAGCGCGCTCACGACTTTTTGCACTCATCGTCTTTGCTTGAAATGATTGATTAATTATTTCGTGTTTTCGAGCGCCTGCTATGGTCATTAGTCACATAAGTGTTCGGCATTATTTTATTAGACGAGATGGCAGTGTTCTACCCCCGCTGGATGGTGAGATCCGGCACCAACCGCGAGCGGGATATTCCGCATCCAGGGGTCTCCCACCAGCGGGGCATCGTCCCAGTCGGGACACGCTTAAAGTTCCCGGCCGGCCACCTGACATGTGTGGTAGCGTAGTGCACGTAAGTGTAAGTAGATAAGTAAATAAGTGTAACTAAGGGGGTGAGGATAGGGCAAGGAAGAGGTGGGAAAGATCTCGCGGGACTCGTGGCACGATTGTTACGGTACTGCTCCATCATTTGCCTGCTGCCCTTCGGAGAAACCAGAGAAAACTTCCGATCAGAAGTAGCCGGCCACTGAAATTCTACTCCAGACACATTCTGAACTCGCCCGAGCTATCTAGCTAGTGTCAAAAAGTCTGCCACCATCGGAACTAGAATCCGAGGACCTCGCGGACAGAGGCCCTGCAATGACATTAGTTAATGCTCCGAACCACCTCACCCGGTTTTTGTTTGTAATGATATATACTAACAGCTAATCTTCAGAACAGTTTTAAAGACTGAGTTCTATCTTCTTTATTGTTCCATTTACAGACCATATTTCTGATCGTTAACGTTCCTCAATCATGTATTTATGAACAATGGACTTACCTAGGAGAAACGCAACAAAATTATACCACTGAAACAAAACTTTCAGTAAGCGTCAACTGCTAAAGTCTGTAAACGAATAAACGCAAAAATCGCTGAACTAAAGTAACTATGCACTGCCTTGGTTCGAGAGATGCAATTGAAAACCAAGTGCAGGTTCAGTAAAATACAGCGGTTTTCTAAACCCTACACTGCATCCAAGATGGAGTAAAATTACAAACCGCAGCCCTCAGGTATCTCTTTCATTTGTGGAAAGATTGAAGGAGAAACTTCTGTGGGAAATTCAAGTTCACAAATCAAAATACATTATAGCCAACAAAATTTTAATTCACAAATACTAACTCGAAAGGTTACTATTAATTAATCCAAACACCTGATCAATAAGTGCACTGAGAAAGGTACAGTATTGGAAATCTGTGTAAATTAATTAATTTTTACTGCCATACGTAATTAAGAAATGTTTTTCTAATGACATTTTTACATAGGTTACATTATTGCCCACGTTTCTATGAAACATTATGCGACAAATATTTAACAATATATTCAATAACTGAGTGTTTCAAAAATATTTTGAAAGACGATTTTGGGGAAAAGGTAAAGCTTTTCAAATAAAAAACCTCACGGTTAGTCCCGTTTCTACGTAAGTCTTGGCAAATTCAATCGTCAATACCTCTACTGAAAACTGTTAAGTTGTTAACGACTCCAGCGACTTCTCTCGACTGCGGCCATTTCCGGCACTTGTCACGGGAGAGCGCCGGTTACCACAGCGCCCGAGACAACGAAGCTTTGATGGCGTCTCCACTGCTGAGTAAACAGCTGAGGAGAGTTCTCCATTGACTACCCAGCTCACCAACCTGCCTCGTGGCTTTGAAGAGGGGGGCTTCTGATAGTAACAATTGCCTCCGTTACATGCTACCTCATCAGAACATTTTTATTCTATAAAATCCATGAATA
The DNA here is from genome assembly GCA_038098605.1 of Gryllus longicercus. Taxonomy (NCBI): domain Eukaryota; kingdom Metazoa; phylum Arthropoda; class Insecta; order Orthoptera; family Gryllidae; genus Gryllus; species Gryllus longicercus. The sequence continues at coordinate 5,938,366 of JAZDUA010000006.1, forward strand.
TCAAATATATTTTCGTGGATGAATGCCATGTTTGCTGTATTGCGATATTCTTTGTGGACAGAATTATTCGTTTTAAAATTGCGTGCCCATTAATCAATTACCAATAATTAATTAAAATTCTTAAGGCTACTGATTATATAACAATGTGCCTTAAGATAACCGATTTTCGAACTTCAGTAAACTTCGTTTCATTTTAACTGTTATTTCTTTTACTAATATTTAACACAATTGTAATTTTATAATGTCGAGCGTCAAAGAAATACGGTATTCCCCGGAAGGTTTTCATACTCTTTTCCTGGTACATCATGTAAGTTTGCAAATTCATTCATTCATTTCTTTTTAGAGGCCTCTGTCATTTCTGGAGAAAATAAAACACTCAATGTACACAGATGAGACGAAATGTGGGATTAATCCATGCAGTAGATTTGAGTTCCATTTATATCGCTTTACCATTATGTGCGTGAGATGTACAATTCTGCGATTATGCAGAGCTGACACAAACAAATGTTTCAAAGAAACGTCTTTCTCATTGCGAATGAATTTAAATAATTTCCGTAAATTGTGCGAATTACTGGAAAAATTATTATTTTCTTACAATTTATAAATGTGTTGGTTCTGTACCTTTCAGATACGACATTCTGAGGTTTGTAAGATCAACTAATAACTACCAACCACGCAATCTAACCTTGAAGAAGGCCATAGTTGAAACGTCATCTTAGTCTTGGACGCAGAGTCATCCTAACAGCCAAAAGAATTTACATGACGTTTTGGCCGTTGAAGTCTTCAGCATTTCTGCAGATCTTTCTTGGAAAGATCATATTCTAGATACCACATACAAGAGGTGTCAGGTTAAAAAAATGAACGTATTGAACAAAAGCGACTGCGCTGCGCCCAACTATTATAAACCTATAATGAGAAAAAAAATATAAAACTCCCAACAACGTTAGCTTAGTTGTAATGAACATTTATTTCCTTCTGTTCAATGAACCCTCATTTACTTCTGTATTCAGAATTCAACTTGTATATCGCTTAAGGTATGGATACCATAATTAAGAAAACGTGAACAGAACACAAAACACCTCTCCCGAGCACGTCACACACAGTTGTTAAGAGAAAATTATATTGAAGTGGTTATTGATTACAAAATCGACTGTGCTATTTTTATGAAATAAATATATACGATACATAATTTATTAGTTGCCAGTCGGAAGCATACACGAATATGTGGGCTGCGAAGAAGTATTTTTCACATTGTACCACCCGAGGAACTGAAGTTCCAATTTGATGACACCGTGCTGCTCAAAAGGTCCACTTCCGGGATTCGAACTCACGCGTCGCTATCTCGAGGAGGACGTGGTGGGTTCCTCCTCCCACCTCTCGCGCAACTCACGCGCGCATCGATCGGTTCGGTTCCCGGAACGGGTCTTCGTGGAGAAACCCTAGGAGAAGGCGGGAGTTGCGGAAACAAACATCACATCTGTTGGCATTGGTTTGCGGTTGGTCTTTCCCAAGCACTCGCTACTAGGAGCATTTAGAACGAAACGTATTAATAACTTTAAAAGTTCTAAGCTTTAAACTAAGGGGACAAGTGAAGTACTGTACATGTGTAACAAAAATGAATTGTTATGAAAATAATTGCAACATATAATATTTTAACGTGTCATACACTATGTTGTATAACAATATACTGATTAGTTTTTGCATAATTAATAATACATTTTTATACATTCAATAACTAACATAAAACTTAGGTTAAAAGAATTGGAAGCCCCCATTTTTAGGGCTCTAGAAAGTGCTTAGCCAGATTATGGATTAATCCATCCCTGCGCTATTTATGCGTGTTGAAATACTCTTGCGTGTAGACGTCCTTTGTTTGAATATAAACTTACGATTTGACCTCCCTTCAAATCTTTGCTACTCCTAAAACGAGACACCATTTTCTGGGACTCTTACGATTTTCCATCGATTGATCCGGCACTCCTTCGCCTTGTGCATATCTCAACCTCCTTATATATATATATATATATATATATATATATATATATATATATATATATATATATATATATATATATATGCACCCTTTAAGAAACCAAAAACATTATAAAGGATTTCGTAGTATAATTATATAAGCTAATATATGGAAATATCTTCCGATATAATGAAAGATGTAAACTGAAAATAAGTGGGTGTCGGGTAATTACTATGGAAACCATTTTACACCATTCGAGAACTTTGAGTTCTTTCGTATTTATTCACGTCACAATAAGATTGCAAAGAAATCAATCTGAGCTTACACAATCGTTTCTTCCACACTTGTTTTAATTCTAGTTCTTTGCGTGACGAATCAACATTCGTTCGAAGTAGTATTAAGCTGTATTCTATTTTGGAAAACGAATAGTGAATTACCCGATCATTAAAGTAAAGGGTAATTAAAAGGGAATACTAAAATATTCTTCAAAACCATTCAATTATATGTTTGGAAGCTAATGTTTCTAATTTGTGAATCACAAAAAGTAAGAGAAAGTGAAACATGGTGAAACGGGCATCTTCATTCTTAGAAGATTGCAGTTCTTACTGAAATTGATTGTTATTATTGTAATTGTTATTATTGTTATTGTTATTATGGTTATTGTTATTATTGTTACTATTGTTATTGTTATTATTGTTATTGTTATTATTTTTATTGTTGTTACTGTTGTTATTGTTGTTGTTATTATTATTATTATTATTATTATTATTATGGACAGTACCACAGCGGAAGCAACACCGTTTCGCTGAATTTGATACTTCTCTAGGCAGACTAAATCCCGAAGGCTCCGGACTCCCCGGATATACATTGGTGGATATAAATATTCTCAAGAGAGAATTGTTTTAACCTCTAACACACCTTTGTTCTTTCAGGGTCTTAAAAGCGAGATAGCCAGTATTATTCTCTAATTATTATTGTCTCAGGACGCGAGATAAACAATAGTTCGTAATAGATCGTGCCTTGTCAGATCTTCAATCGATACTAGATATACTTGCAGTTCCCATTCAGATGTACTGAAGAACTATCTTCCATCTCCAACCATTTGTCAACCTGAAAAGAGAGCGGATTTAAATCTAACGATACTCTTTGGAAAAGAAATTACGATCCTGAGAATTCAGTTACACGATTTCTAATGGCTGTATTTTGAGTAATAGTCTTTGCGAACACGCCATCACGATGCTATCTTTATAGACGCGTTGCAGAGAAATGAGATCAATAGAAAGTGATACCTCTTTTATATAAGATTTCATTCTTCCATTCTTCATGATATCTTCACATAACACAAACACTGAATTTCAGTGGCCTATATTTATATTTTTCTTTATTGATGTCGTCATAATGCGCTATAACGTACAGCGAGCATAGTAATTACTTTTTAAGTTGCACATTCGAATACGAAGTACGGTGGCATATTTCGTGTAATTCATAAATTTTCAAGCGCAAGATAGGGTAAATTGCGAAACGTTTGCATAATGCAGCATTTTCGATTATAGTATACGAAAAGTAATATAGTAAAGTCAAAACTTGCTTTGCTTGTGAGAAGTGCTCTTGTGAACACTTTCAAGAAAAGTCATACCAAGAGACAACGTGTAGTCGACGTAGAAATTTTGTGACAATTACATGATTGATAAAAAATACAAAATAATGTATATAGTATTTACATTTAAAAAATTAAAATAAACCACCTGTACCCACGTCCATCTCGTACGTATCGGATACGAGATAAGTTTAGTATGGTTGTCATCTGAAAAGAATATTTAATGAGTGAAAACCTGCCTCAGCTGTGTACTATTTTTAATTTAGGTTGTATAAGATATCTAGGAAAAAATAAAGATATTAGTCCGAAGAAAATTTGTGCCCTGAAAACAATACTACTATATATCAAGCCACTATCACTTTTGCAATTTTACCTCCAAAAAACTGAAGAAAGTGAATCACTTGAGCACAAATTTAACAGATTAAATACTTCAAGGAAGTTTGATAGGGAGACAGAAACTGGTTAAATGGATAGATTATGCATATAATGATACCATTTGCATGTGGATTTAGCCATCAAATACTTCAAAAAAATATTCACAAGGAAACAATGAGTATATATATTAGAATTTCTCCTATGAGTTGACAACCATTATTCTATACTGTTCGCCGAGTTTTTTCAAAATTTATGGAAATACAGACATTTTTATTACCAAAATAGACTATAGACTATAAAAAACGCTTTTACTATGCTGAAGACATAAAACACTACCTTTTAGATCGTACTTTTATCTCAGGAAGTAATGTGTGTATATATGGATGTATGTGTATGATTGTGGGTGGATGGATGAGTTGAAATGGAACCCAAAGGAGTAAGAGAATAAGTGTTAAAAACTGTTACAAAGGGGGAGGGGCAAGGGGGGGGGCACGAAAAGCTAATTTCTGTAAACTTTTATTTTTTAATGACACTGAACAGTGTTGGCTGACTTATCCTCTCCGCCCCCCCTCCAATTTTCTTTTTGCTCGAAGGCAACGCAAAAACGGGGAACTCTAACCCCGAACATCCACACGAACTGGGACGGCGCAAGCCATCTACTCCACAATAAACAACGCCATTCGTGGAAGGCGTCTTCTAGGAGAAAGCAGCCGGTTCGCCCGGTGCGGGTCCTACGCAGAAACGAAAGGGGCGGAGGTGGGGGCGGAGGTTGAGAAGGGCACGACACGGACGGTGCCGCGCGGCGACAGAGAGAGAGGGAGAGAAATCGGGAGACGGCGGAGCGACGCGAAAATTGGCGGGAGGGCCATTTAGCCGAAAAGTGTTGCGTGCAGACGCCCTCAAGCGAAGACATACCGCAGGTACTGGTACAGGCCTTTGGCCGCTTCCCTTCGCTCAACCTGCGGACGGCGACGATCACGCACCAGTGCTGCGATACTGATAACAGAACATCGATCTTTAATCGGTCGATGATTAAAATTAAACTGTCGATGTTACTCATACACCGATCAAAAACCATCGATGTTTAAAAATAGGACTACATTTTTAATAAGCTAAGCCTATCTGCACAAACAATTGCAGGGATACGTCAGGAAAGAAGTATACAACACAATACTATACTACACAATCTGGTAAGCCACTTTTTGTGTCTTATTGTAATATGTTATAAAATAATTAGTGCATGAAATAAAGTCATGTAGTGCATTTTTTTTAAAAAAAAGTAGTCATCTTCACCTAATGTTTGTTTAAAGTAAAGACAATTTAGGCCCCATAAGTTTCTGGCCTCACAAACTTCTATTTTTGGTAGAAAGAAAAAAATTACGTTACTTTTAATCATCCTTTACTCTAACCCGCTTTTGACATTACTTGTATATTAACATTTCTAGACCATTGAAAAAAATACTCTGAATTTTTCCTAGGAAAATGGTCAAACGCTGCTTGTTCCACCTCACTCTCGTCTGAAGCTCTTCTTCCCCGAAGGTGTTTCTACATTTTTGATAAGTGGTAACCGCAGGGTGTCCTATTTGGACTGTAGTGTAAATGGTCCAACTCCTTAAAGCCACAGTCCTTCACAACAAACTGCAATCTGCGTACGTTTTCGGGAAGAAGTTAAATAGTAGAGATTTTACGCACCGCATCCAACCATCCGCATCCAAGTACCTTTCTCCACAAAACTTGAGAGAAATGTCGGCTGCAAACGGAGATATAGTCTGCTCGATGAAGGTAGCACAAACAGAGTACGTTTGGTACACAGAAACTGACAGTAGTGACATGGGTAATTATTTCACATCGTAACTTTTACAAAATTGTGTTATGAGAATTTTTCCTACACAAACTAATCATCGAAAACGTAAAAAAGTATCGAGCACAAAACATGGATGTTAAAATATCAGCTTTAAAATATGGATATTTAAACATTGATATTTTTATAAAAACATCGAAACTCTGAAAACATCGACAACGATGTTGCATCCCTATGAAGCGCCGTTGCATTTCAGTGAGGAACGGTTTTTTTAACCGCATTACACTGGCCATCCCTTACGGCGCTATAATTTGTTTAAAATGGCTTTGCAGTAACTCGCGGCATTTATTTCTCACTGCCATTTCCGAGAATGTATGTGGTTGGTGAATAGTAAAATTTATCGTTTAAAACTATATTTCTGATCATCCGGGAACGAAGTGTAGGTGATAGAAGGTAAAAGTTAAAAATGGGGATGGAAGGGGAAGAATAGTTGGTTTCTTCTTAAAATGAAGCTTCAAATGATAATGAACTGTTTCGCGCTAGCTAGATGTTCCTTTTGCACGTCCAGTTCCGAGAGATATGAAATTGTTTCATTGCGACAACTGACTCCCCACGGAAATGTGATAGAGGGCTGAGCACATCAAATTAATTCGATTAACATTACAACCAAATGATCCGGCATCGGACATTTAGCATGGATACATATATTACGCTAAATGTATTATCTATCTGGAACACAAACCTGCCAGAACTTTTGCATATTTTTAAACCGAGAAACATTACAAGAAACTGAGGCCGATTAGATCCTTCTCATATCCCCGATAACTAACACTAAGCGCATGCTACGTTACTGAATCTTTCCGTTATTCAACATTCTCAGAAACTCAATTCACTTTCTTGTTGGATAATCTGATATACCATTTCCACGATTTCTCCAACCAAGAACAGAAATACGCGAGTTAACAATCCTCATCCTTTCCTGGATATTCGATCCTACTGAATGAGATACTCTCACTTCCTGGTCATGAGAAGTTTTGTCGGAATTGTAGGATTAGTGGCACCCGCATGTGCTCCGTATAAAATTAACCACTGATGACAATAATACAGAATCGATTAGTCCTCGTCATTGAAGGCTCTTTCCAATGCCCCTTGAGGGACGATGGATTCTTATCTTGCAGTTGAAACGCAGCCCGTTATAACAACGCTCAGCAGTTGACACGCACTCATTTTGCGCTCTAGCATACCCACTCGTAGGAGCGAGCGTAGAGAAATGAATGGATGTGGAGGGAGGAGCACGAGGCCGTGACAGTTATGGCCAAGGTCTCCCCCGGAGCAGCTGGCTGCCACTGTACGCACTCGCGGGCGCGGGCGCGGGCTTTGTATCAGCAGCACGATAACTGCCGGCGCCGCGCCGGCCCGCATCTCGACGCACTTCCGGTCCGGAAGCGGGCGGCGTGGCGGAGGGAGGGAAGGTCTGATGCCGGGCGAAGGGGGGAGGAGGGAGGTGTTCGTGTCAGTGCAGTCTCCCCAGTTATGAGGGTAAAGGCATGTGTCACATTTTGATGGTGGCGCTAATTTGAGGGCCAGAGGCGACAACTTTGGGATCGAAGGGAACCGAAGGATCAGGCAAAGGCAGTCTTCAGAATGTAAAGGCCGAATAGGACACTTTCTAGAAAAGCTACGACACCACGACAATGGGCAGTGGTAGATTCCACTTTTTTCTTCTTTATAAAAAAAAAATAGGGTTTTTATCCAGGCGGCAGCCGGTTACCATTTACGTCCCGATGGGACGCATATTTGATGGCTGTATTAATTTAAACGAAATAATATGAATTCTCTGAGAATTTTCTTCGTTCAAAATATTCAAACTCTGTGGTAAGATCCAAATAATTAGTTCAACAACTTTTAGCCAACAGGTATACAGGTAGATATTGCAAGTGTAAGTAATCTCATGGTAACGTTTATGAAATGCCAGACATAAAAACAATATTGCTGTTACTTTTAAAAGGTCATTATGACAGTTACCTTTTCAAAAATTTAAAAGGTACAGTAAAGTAGTAAGAACAAAATGTCTCTGACATATTGTTACTTTTTTTAAATTTTAAAAATACTTATCTCCATTTTACAAATATTATTACGCATAAAGTAAACGAAGGAAATAAGATTTATCCTATATACAGAAGTGTCAGAAGGTACTTTATCAAAGTTCTCGTTGAAGACGTGATTTCAATGGAATTTAAGGAGACAATTCTTTTATTACAGTTACCAACATAATTTTATAATAGTCACGATAAACATTAATAATATTAGCGATAAACAGTAATTCTATTACCGATAATTGTCTTGATGGTTCAGAAAATGATCAAAATAGTGGAAACATAAGATATCAAATCACTAAGGAATTACTAAAATAAATAATCATAAAGAAGAAAACTTGATAAATGAAAATACATTCACAAAAGAGAACAAAACATGGGGAATGACTTTCTGGTATAATATTTACAGTTAGAGTTGGGTTGAAAGTTTGCAGGTGACGAAGTAGAAAGTTCTCACGGCATTTTCAAGCGGCCTGACCAGAGCAGATGACTGAGTTCGTCTTAAAGGGAACCAGGTGAAGGTGGCAGTGGCTTTCGGAATAGTGCGACTTGCGATGGCTCTGGAAACAGCTGATCTTCCCAGCAGAAAAGCGACGCCCTGCGGTTCTATTGTCCCGGCTGCTTTGCTTCTAAGGTCTCTGAAAATTCGTATAAAGACGTTGGACTAGTATTGTTTCCTTTCTTCTACACTGTCTGAAAGGGACCCACGTACACAATGATACATCAATTATTATTTCGTAACCACGAGAATTACGTTATCCAAAAATAACTACGTCTTCGCGTTTGGAGTCACAAGTACATCAACAACATCATCATTATCTTCATTTTTCATATTTGGTTTTCCAGTGAAGTGGTAAATTATAGTTCAAGAAGTTTCATTTAAGAATTTTCTATTATTTGAACAATCACTGTAAATATTAATGATATTGGCTGTAAGTTTGCATGGTATTTCGGGGATGAATGGGTCACCTGCCTCATTGGAATCGCCACCATTATTTGGCTGAAACTAGGCCGGAAAAATAGACATTTTTAGCAGCACAGCTGATACGTACACACTAGTAGCTTCAAAAAGTTTTTCTGAAAAAAATTGTCAACTGTAACAGAATTCTGTGAATTAATTTAAAAAATAAAAATATGCAATAAACACACACACAGATTGTAAAAGTCAAAGTACTTCAAGTACAATTACGATATATCTTTTACATACGGTAAACTCGTAGTACGATACCAAAAGAATTTGATGAATCAATGTGCCGCCTCATGGGAAACGCTTCTCTTCGCTCATATTTTTTTTCATCGAAAAAGTAACCAAGCAACAAAAAGTGAAATGCGTTTCATCCTGGTCCGTTGACATTTCCGTTGTCTTGTGCGCAACCGTCACATCTCGCCATCTCGCCAACCGACTTGACTCCACCGCCCGGGCGCCACTCAGAGGGCGAAACACACCCGACAAGTTAAATGGGATTCATCAACCTCCAGGCATCTTGTCCGTCCCCTCGCATCACCTCCCCGAAGAAGTGTCCTCCCTCTCCTCGTCCGCCCCGCCCGCCAGCCCCTCCCCGCCCCCCTGGTCACCCTCCGCGCCCTGAGAAAAGTCTGCGAGATCATTCACAGCTGCCCGGCCGAAGGTCGCCGCCGCCGCCGCCGACGCAGATTCGGGCAGAAATCCCCTGAAAACCCGCGATTTGGGCGGCGCTCCCTCGGACAAAAGACGTTGCGAACCGGGTCATCTCGCTTTCCCGCGAGAGGCTGAGCAAAGGGTGCTAGGTAGAGGTCCGGGGCCCTGCGGGCGCGTGGAGCGGTGGAAGGGTGGGGCAGCTGCGAGGACACTCGCACGCCCTTCCCACGCGACTCGCCGGCCACAATGAAGGCGAAATTAGGGTGGTTCTCTCCTGCGGACGACAGCAAAGAAGAGAACAGCGATGGCAGAAATTAAGGGTTGGGAAGCGTGTTGCGGAGTAGAAGTTTCCGGGGGAGAGAAAATGAATACAGCTTCTGATATATAAGAAGACGCAGAAGCCAAAAAGACGACGAAAGGATCTAACAAACCAATTGCAGAAAAAAACTGGAAAGTGAAAGGGCGAAGGAATATGAAGAGAGACTACTGGAGCAGAAGTCAATCACTAGCAGTGTAAAGACAAATAGAGGGGGGAGGAGGAGACAAAAATGCAGAAAGTCAGATCTGCAGCAAGGAAAGAGAAAGTACAGAGAAAGATTAGTAGTAGCAGAAAGAGGAGGAGAAACAGTCGGAAAAGTGTAAGAGGATAGGGGGAAGAAGAAAGAGGAAAGAAGAGGCGAAGAACATAAAAAGTAGCAATTTGAAAGAAATACCAAAATTTAGCAGTAAAGGAAAACAGAGGACAAGAAGAAAATATAAATAAATTTAAAATATTCACTGGGCGTTGAGACAACAAAATGGAATAATTAAAAAAAACGGATAAAAGAAATTAGATATGACAATGCTTATTTGTTTTGCGTCAGTTATGCCCTGCCAATCTTCCCACTCACCACATCATTTAAGATGTCTGTTGAGGAAATACAGCTCATGTTTCATCGCATTCCATACTATTCTCTAATAAAACTAACACTTGTAAACAATTTTCACGTGTACGTGCCGAGGACCACAGGAGGTGGTAGAGGCAGTAAGGGTGACGATAAGGTCGGTGTAGTGGAGGCGACAGTTCCGGCAGCAACGGGTCCCAAGGCGCGACACACCATCTAACAATGGAAGCAGCGTATGTAAATACGCACCCTTCCTTGTTAAATCAAATATTTGTCCCAGCTAATCACTGCCTGCCACGGGACGGCGCGTGACGGAGCCGAGTAGATGCCTAGGCGCTGATATGAATTTCATTATTCTCGCGCATTGTAATGGGCATAAACAAAATGCTTGTTAGACACCGCCTCCGAAAGTGGTACGGAGGGACACCTCCACCTGAGATCCGAGGTGTTCAGGGTCTCTCACTACAAGAGAATAAATAATATTCTGTTTTAATCAGCGTCCATTGTGCCCCAGTGCAGGTATCGAGAGACGCCATCAACGCGGGCGAGAAAAATGCTTTCTTCTCGAGAGGTAGGATAACGCAGGAAAACGCGCACCACTCGGAAAGCTCTGCACCTGTTGGGAGATGATACGATTCGTATCGCGGGCAGCGAGTGGGATTCGTTTATCTCGAGATTTACTAATATTAGAATTCACAATATAAAGGCGCGTTCCGAAGGAAACGTGTTAAGTGGCCGGAAAGCTTCATTCCACGTATTTTGATTTTCGAGCCAGTGGATTAAAATGAATTTCTGAGTCAATATTTGTTGCGAAAACATTTACAAGGTGAAATGTTTGAAACATTTGAAAGGTGTGTGTGTGTGAGAGGGGAAGTAGATAAATTATGAAAAACGAAATGAAATATATAAAAAAAAGAACACATACAAGTTCTCAAGTTAAAATTACGGAAGAAAATGAGAAAATTGCAAACAACAGATGAGAATGAAACTTTCATGATATAAGTACTTGTGATAGTTGTAGTTCTGAAGAAGTTCAATTTTACTTAGACCTTGAATGGGCGTGATTGTGGCCTTCGAAGTTCCGAAACTGCGTTTTCTGATAATGCAGCGTTTGAATTATCTTTGTTTTCTTTTCCACTGGTTTGAATTAATTAGTACTTTCCATAAAATAAACATTCATTAAAACTGGTATTAAATATATGGCGAAAATAATGGCTCTTACATAAATGTTCAGATAATGTTAATTCGACTAAAAGTTTCTTCCTAGTCAACTCAGTACTCAGATAAAATGATGCAATTAGTTCAAAATAAGACTTGATACCACTTGTAATAAACACGACATTAAATATTATTACAATAATAATATTGTGAAAGTTTGGAAATTAATAATTACTGCAGTACATTTGCTGACCGTATTAATATTGAATATAAAAGCAAATTAATTAAAAAGAGCAGTGTTATTAAAAAAAACTAAACGAACGTAGAATACTGTGGTATTTTAATACTTTTTATAGAACAATTTACTTCAGGGGTGTCTAATAGGAGTGTTTGGGTAGTAAATTACCATGATAATTTCTAGATAGTTACGTCTGTAAAGTCTCACAATCTCTACGTCTGTACAGTCTCGCAAGATTATTTTCATGGAGAAACTTCGAATACAGAAACATTCATATTTTCCTGATACATTTTAAGGATCCAGAGCCACTTATTGATTCTTTTGAGTTCTTGGCTGCTGAAGATTTTTTTATTAAACACACAGAAAATGTAGAATATCCTGCAAACTTGAAACATTAAGTAAATACGTAAAGTTGTTCTTAATAAATGGAGAAAAATGAATGGTCCAAATTTTCTCTAACAAATAAACTAACTAAAATAGAATATTCACCCATCGGGACTTTCCCAAGCGTTCTTGGTATTTTATTTATTTAGAGTTTTGAACGTACAACATATTTTTCTGAACCCAGAAATCCGGTATTGTAAAATAAAAACAACAACCATTTTTTTTAAAAATTAGTCTAATTCATTCTAATATCATAATTCTTCTCTTGCCAATGTTGTTTATTATTTTGTCTGATTTCTTCCAACTATCGACCATTCTTTCGTCTACCATGTAGAAACCATACTAAAATTTTCTAGGGCAGCAAGCTTTCCTCCATTATGTGTCACTCGTTCACATTATACTAGTTGTTTGTATTTTATTGAATCTAAATTTGTAGGTTTCTTGTTCATTTTTTGGCGTATCACCTCGTTTTGTTACTTTATTCAATAACTATATCTATATTCGGATTTAAACAACCAATCGTTTAAGCATACCAAACATTTAAGTGGTAACGGAGCTTCCGATCACCCCCTCTCCGACCAGCTCGTGACCTTAAAATGTCACTACACTGAAATTGGAGTATAGATAGAGATATATATTGGAGTATATGTAATAGAGTAACTATAATGCCCTAACGTCAACAAAAAAATGCCTCCGGAGATTTCAACGCCGCCGCCACCGCCGCAATGGCGACGGAGCGCTCAGCTTCAAGCAGCCTGCCTCCCACCCCCTAGGCAAGAGAAACGCGCCCGCCACGCGATAAATATCCGCGAGCAGCACTGCGGAAGGGAGATAAATCTTCTTCGGGCTATATGAATGCTCAGCGAAATTTATCTCCGTTTTCTCTGCGCAAGCAGATATGCTGTAAGACACGCGTAGGAAGATAGCTGTGCTATTGTCGTCGTCGTCGTCCTCGTCGTCGCCGCTTAAGACGACGACGCAAAAAAGTCAACGATTCCGCGTAGTTGCGGCTTTCAAGGGAATATAAACGGCCGTTTTATCTCCGGAATGTTTCCGTAATCTGAGATATTTCAAAATTAAAATTTTACAGGCTGGGTGGAGCGCGGGTGTTCGCTAGTTCTGGCTTGTGAAGTTAAATGCCGGGCGTTAAAAGTGTCCGAAGTCACCGATTTTGAAGACTCTTTTAATCTCTTCATAAAATTCAGAAACGAAAAGTGTCCGCGGAAGAGGGCGAGAAAAAAAGTGAAATTGGCATTTTCAAAAGGTCAATGTTGAGATGCAATCGAGACGAAATCAAAAGACGCAATCAGCTGGTTTGGATGTGAAAGAGCACATATCAACGCTTAACACGGGGATATATTTTTCGAATTCGTGGTATTTGCTACTGCAGACGCAGATTATTTACGAGTGTGTTCTACGATTTGATATTACATTGAAGCAGATGAAACATTTATGGCAGGGGATAAAATGCAGTAAGTTTTAATTATTCAAATCTACTCTTGATTTTCGCAATTCTTGTTCGTTGGAGAATTGTATCAAATAAAATGTATGTATGTTACGCATGTATTTGGATTTTTGGTCGATTGCAAGACTTTGCCGGCGAGATAACGCTGTGCCCATGTCTGGACCTAGTTTAATTTCCATTCTTGGAAAGGTAAGAGAGGCATGTGACAACGTATTCCCGTCACCGGAACTAGCAAACTCCGCCTGCCTGAATTTTCCTTCGTCACACAACTACAGAAACGGAGACAATTTTATTAGAAAGTTACAGCTCTGTTTTGCCCGCGATAGGCAATCGAGCCTGTGATCGTCAGCATGACGTCAGCTGTGCCGCAAGCGATGACGTAATAGAATGAGAATTCAATCGCAACGGACAGTAAGAGAATAGACTGAATAACTCAGCCAAATATTTGCATTTTTCAGGAAAAAAAACCGAAATTATTTCTTTGTTTTCGTATTTTTCCGAGATTCTGGATATATATGTAAACCATTGACGCCTCTCACATGGTCATAGGCTACTTACTCTTCTCTCTATTTCTGCGCACATACAAAATCAGTATTACTTTTGTAGAAGTATACAATTTTTAGACGCCACGAACCTATTTTCAGAACTGGTCGCACACGTTTTGTGTACGAAAATTGGGAAGTGCTTGAATGGAGGGATTTTAAATTCAATAATGAATTTTTATTTTACTTATTTTCAAATTTTCTCACATATTTTGAAACAAAAATTACACATTTTTGCACATATTTAACGTTTTTGATACTATAAATAACGTCTACTTGTTATAAGTGTCTTCATTGATATTTTCTCCTTTCTGCAGCTACTTCTCTTTCTCTTCACTTCCTCTTCCCCTGCTGCCAGTCTTCTGACTATCTACATTTTTGTCTTCTACTTTTTCCTTTAGTATCCTTTATACTGCTAGTGATTAACGTCTGCTCCAGTAGTCTCTTCTCATATTCATTCATCCCTACACTTTTGTTTCTTATGAAACTGATCTGTTAGATAAAAGGACGGTAAAAAAGAGATGCTTGACCCTTTTTCACAAACTCCGTGTATTTTCGAAAATTGCGAAATATTAACATTGCAAAAGTACTATTTTGAAGACTGAGATTTTTGTCTTCAGTGAAATCTTTTCTATATCATCGGATCTTTAGTAGATGTATGTGTATGGATAAACGTTTTTTTTATATTTTATTTATTACCTCCTGTCCGGCATTGCTGCCTTTCAGGGGTGTTAACATTTTACAAAATAATGCTTTGACATTCGTTCTCACGCTAATTGTCCTGAATATTACAGGCTGTGTTCAATGTATAAAATTCAATGGATTCAATTCAATTCAATGGATTCGATTCAATTCAATGGATTCGATTCAATTCAATTCAATGGATTCAATTCAATGGATAAAAGTTGTAAAGACAACGATTTCGATGCCCCTCCCAATCGGTTCCCAGTGAACGATTTTAAACAAGTGAAGAACCCCCGAAAAAAGGAAAAACATAGGAGTGAAGGTCACTATATATTCACTAAATCGAAGCTTTCCCTTATTAGTAAAAAGCTTCGAAATAGTTTGAAATGCGCGGTTAGAATATAAATGGGAACATAACGTCATGCGCAACTTGGCAACTTTGCGGAAAGTGGATGGAGGTCTTGCTTCCAGAATATTGTATTGTGTGATCGTTAAAAACGATTGTTTCTAACCATCAATTATATATAAAAATATTTAAATAAAATATTATTTTTATACATTTACATAAAATAATATTTTTATACATTTACATAAAATAATATTTTTATACATTTACATAAAATATTATTTTATATACAAACATAAAATATTATTTTTATATCACAATAAACATTTCAGCGATGACATTAAAACATTTAGTCATTATATTAAGGTAAGGTTGATAAAAGGATTTGTTGTTACAGGCCAAAACAAGATCCACGTGTAAAGATCTTGGCCAATATAAAACCTAATGAATATTCAAGGATATGCAGTATTTTCTGTCGTAACTTTTCTTCAGTACGTCCTTCCGTGGATGTAGACGCACGGATTCAGCTACTTCTTTCACGGAGGATTGAGCGAGCCCTTGGATTTTTGATTCTGTGGAATGAATCGCTGGAGGCGAGCGCGCAGTTGTGAGAGCGGAGGCTGAGTTAAAGGGCGCGCGGCGCAGCGCGGGTCGGGGTCGGGGCCCGGGCCGGATGCCGCAGTCGCCAGCCCGGCGCACCTGTCGCGCGGCGCCATATGGGGCAGCGCCAGCCGGCGGCCGGACGGCGCGGCGGCGGTTGCGACGCCGCTTGGGGGAACGGTGGTGGGGGAAATGGTTGTGAATGGAAGTAGGGAAAACGGGGAAGCAGGGAAACGATGGTGATAGTATGTACAGTGCGTTTAGTGATTATACTGTGGCAAAAGTGATAGTGATGGTGATGGTGATTGTGGTGATGGTGGTGGTGATGGTGGTTGTGATGGTGGTGGTGATGGTGGTGGTGATGGTGATGGTGATGGTGATGGTGATTGTGGTGGTGATTACGGTGCGCGACAGCACTGGTAGCTGTACGGGTGACTAGTGGATTGACGGTTGTGACAACACTTGGGGTGCTGGGGGATAATGTTGGGGAACGTAGGTGGGGGGGATGGAAAAGGAAACAACCTTGGTAATAGGGCAGATGGTGATTAAGCGGTGGTGAATGTGCGATTGGTGGTGATGGTGATAATGGAGAGCTGCAGCGGTGACGACTATAACAGGGGTGGCGGTGACGGATCCGACGACGGTGAGGGTGAAGCTGAATAAGGGGGAAAGGTGAAGGCGACGACGAAGGTGGTGGCGACTATAACGGGGGTGGCGGTGACGGATCCGACGACGGTGAGGGTGAAGCTGAATGAGGGGGAAAGGTGAAGGCGACGAGGGAGGTGGTAGTACTACATATAGTGATTATGCTGGGGAGGGTGACAATCGCAGTGCTGGGGATAATGGTATGGATTATACATTGATTGTGGTTATGATTGAAACGAATGGAATGGCGATAATGGAATTGTGATAGTGGCGTAGGTGGTGAATTGTGCTAGTGGAGAAGATGCACTCGAATTGGAATGGCTGCTTCTCACTCCGCGGTGATGGCATGACGGAGTTATTAGGACATCGGAATCTTAAGAAGTCTCTCAAAATAAATTAAAATAATGGGATTCGCTATTATGAGCTGTATACTCATGTCAGTGTTAAATTTTCAATTTCGCATTTTGCACCCGTCCATCGAGGTGTTGACTATCACCTCTCTCACTGCAGTCGCCAATGACACCACTGTTAATGATGATGTTTTAAAATGAAGTTCAACACTGCCTTTTTGCTTAAATATTTTGCACTTTATTACTACATGTTTCTACATTGAACTGCACTTCACTACTGCTCCATCTGCACTCTGAACCATACTGACACTCGCCACAGAGGGCGCTGTTGGATCAGTTTTTACAGTTTTACCAACATAAAAGCAAAAAAATGCTCTTTGATTTTGAAGACTGGGTTGATTGTCAGTAGCAGGTTTTGGCTCCGTTGCCAAATCGATGATGGAGTGAAGCTTCGTAGTTACTTCGAAGTACTGCTTTTCAAATGAAGCACGTTCACTCTCGCATTCCAAGTCAAATGCCGCTATTGCACCTTCATCTTCGGGTGTATATTCTTCGATCTCCTGCTGAATATCTTCGAAGTTCTTCCATGATTCTCTAATCTTCTCTAACTTCACTTTTGCTTCGGCCGCTGTAGAGGCTTCGGTGATAGAATTGGCTGTTCTAGTCAAGAAACCCTTTACTCGTGCACGACTTTGCTTCAATTTTGCTAATTGCGACATCCTGAATTGCGAATGGGTTTGGAACGTTATGGGTTAATAGTTTTCGGTATTGATGAAAACAATATTTAAAAAATGAGTCAATGTTTTCAGTTTGATTGATACAATATTCGAAAACAATTAGCGTCAATGTTTTTGACTTGAACAATATATGTATATTTGAAATTTGAGCCAATGTTTTTGACTTGAACAATATATGAATGTGAAGGTTCACTTGAATATTTTTTAACTTTACTTAGGTTAGGATGGACTTAGGAATTCGAAAGAATGATTTTCTGGCGACTCACTAACCTGAACTTCTGTCGATGTTCTCTGCCACGCCGCTGTCCGATGTCCGACCGATGAGTTGTCGATGTTGAGATATCAAAATAGGCGTTTGTAGACTGCTTCTGGAACTTTGTGGAACCTTGTGTGACGCTGCTTGTACTGGCGTCTTTGTTGCTACCTCTTGCTGATGTCTGCGTTTTTGACTGTTGTTTGACGCTGCTGGCAATGGCGTCTTTGTTGCTACCTCTTGCTGATGTCTGCGTTTTTGACTGTTGTTTGACGCTGCTTGCAATGGCGTCTCTGTTCGCGTTTTTGTTCGCGACTTGATGTTTTGACTTTTATGAAATGTTCAATACTCTCAGGCGTCAAGAGTCCCGCTGTTGGGCGCCAAAATGTTGCCGAATTAGATGTTGCTGATGCAATGGTTTGCACATATCAAAGCATTGCAGCAGCAACATCTAATTCGGCAACAACCACTTTCCTTCCAGCATTTCCATATATGCAGATACGCCATATTTCAAACATTCACCTCCAGTCCCTGAAAATATCGCCACCTCATATTTCAACCACAACTTAACCATTTCACACCTTACAAAAATGGATAGTATGGGATGGAACACAAGCCTGTAAATTGTATAGTTCAAGGTCTTGTTTCCAATCTCTTCATGACATAAACTCTGATTTTCACTCATTTATTCATCCACTGATCTCATTTTCGTTCTCCACGAATCTTGCTACATATACCATTCTCTTCAATATTCCGCGTACTCCCTTTCTTCGTTTCTCTATACACACATTCATTCCTCCGCCACGAGTCCCAGCTCCCCGTCTCCGCCAGGCGCCGTGACAGCCATCTCCGTGGCCGCCGGATGCTGCCCCCGCCGCCGTGTTTGCCTGCCTTTTAAACGCGCCCCCTCCCGACCTCCGACAGGTGGAGGATCCCGTGTAGGAGGGGTAAGGGAAGGGGAAGGGGAGGGGGAGGGGGCGGCGAAGAAGCGCACCACTTCACAAGCGGCGGCGACGCGGCGCCCGAGACAAAGGCGGTGGGGGCGGGGGGGGGGGGCAAGTGCGCGAACGTTGGCGATGACGGCGGTGGTAGTGGCCATGTTGATTGTTGCAGAGGTTGGGGTTGTGGTGAAGGACAATGTGAGAGAGGAGGTGATTGGAAGAATTGGTAGAGAAGGCGATGGAAGAGGTGGAGGATGCGGATGGGGTGATGGAGGTAATACCGGAGGTTATGGATGAGGTGATGGAAGAGGTAATGCAGGAGGTGATGAGGGATCCAAGGTATTCATTTATTGATTGTGATTCTGGGTTCGTCAACTGAATATATATATATATATATATATATATATATATATATATATATATATATATATATATAGAGAGAGAGAGAGAGAGAGAGAGAGAGAGAGAAATGATAAATTATTGCCATGTATAATACATATCTATATATTCTCTAGTCCCGTAAGTGTAGTACATGTAAGTGTTGTACAGTCTCTAGTCCCGTAAGTGTAGTCCCGTAAGTGTAGTACCTACCGAGCTTTTGCTCGGTAGGTGGCGGTCTTCTCCCGCAGCATGCCGAGATCCAGCGCCGACATACCGTCAGCTAGCGGGGTTTTATCCCACCAGGGATCTCCCACCAGTGTGGCACCGCCCCAGCCGGAGGATCTCTTTGCTCCTGACGGGTCTCCCGGCATGCATAGTAGTGTTGTGCATGTTAGTGTAAATGTGTGTGTAAGGGGTAAGGGTAGGTCACGGAGGAGGTCGGAAGAATCGCGAGCGGGGTACTGTTCTTGAATTCGCCTGGGAGGAGACGATGGAGGATGTAAGGAGGAGGTGATGGCAGATTAGATGAAGGAGGCGCTGGAGGAGGCGATGAAGTAAGTGGCAAAAGAGGAAGAGATGGAGGAGGATGGATAAGGTGATAGTGGAGTTGATGGAGGAACGTAAGTGGATGGACGTAAGAATGAGTTGACACGGTGTTGAGTGTGAGAAAGGTAGAGAGAGAGAGAGAGAGAGAGAGAGAGAGAGAGAGAGAGAGTGAGAAAGAAAGAGGTAAAGGGAGAGGTGAAGGAGGGGATGAAGGAAGATGTAACGAAGGCGATGAAGGTGATGGAGGTCATCGAGGGTTACGGGCTGGCGGCGGCGTGGGTGGCAGAAGCAACGCCCCATTTGGGGAACGAGGCCGCCCCTCGCAACTTCCAGAGTGGGTAAGTGACGAGCCCGCTTCCGAAACTAAAACGCAAAGCGCAAAGAAATGTCTTGGAGAGAAAATGCATGAATGACCTTCTGTGCTCTTAAATCAAGGGTTCACTTCGTCTGTTTCGCTGGAGCCGTCCGAAGAGGTTCTCAGGGAAACGAAGTTTTCCACTCCATTTAAAGCTTCTTCTGTCACGAGGTAATTGGAGAAGTCATAGAGACGGGTATTGCCAGTCAAAATGTAATGTCAGTCTAGTAATGAACTCGGCTGACATTCACAACTATTCCGATTTTTGCACTATGTCTAGGGACATTCATCCTTTTCGCTGGACAGACGACAAAATGTAATTGAAGAATATTAATATTATTCCAGAATACCTCTCTATCGTGGTCGAATTAATACTGCAAAGAATTGGTCGTAGTAATACTGATAACTCCTAGTACAATCTTTGCAAGTACAACAGGATACACAAAAGTGATAAATGTCCACAAATATAACAAACGCCAGTGTTTCGTCTTGGGATGGCTTTATTTTCTTTCGAAGAGTCAACGTTTCTTGGGTCAACTTTTGCACATACACAGTTGTCAGTTCAGACGCAAGGCCCAGCGCAGCAGCTCCTGGATTACCAATTTAGCAACTGAAGCTCCTTCATGCCACTCTCAGGAATATTATTTTCAAGTTGCAGTTCCATTATAAAGTCAAAGGGTTGTAAACAACACTCAACTACAGTTTTAAGTGACAACCTGCAGAAATTACTAATACTACCAGAGATAAATGTATTTTCAGGCGTGTTTCCACTTGTGTCTTCTCTCTGGAAACGAAAGGATTTCCTTTTGCCGACGGTGACAGGCAGATATCACCGTAGACCCGACGTTTACGACGAAGAGAACTCGTTTGAAAGCACTTCGACGAAGCGTCTTCGCGTAAGTCAAATGTGTGCTTTCATCTCTCCACGCGGAGAACACTGGAATTAGAGCCAATTGCTTCACAGAGCTCCATTCCGTGGAGACCGCCTCCTTTAATAGCCACTAATCGAAGAGTGCCTGGGGCTCAAGGGAAATGAGGGAGGTACGCGATATCTTGGGTGATGAGAGACGGAGGTGATGAAAATGAGTTGTCTGTTGATGATTGGCCAAGTAAATAATTTTCTCTCGTTACCCCACATTGCGTTAAAAAAAACTTTTATATATTTTAACGTGAAGAAAATCAATTTTCAAATAGATTTTCAAGATTTCAAATGATTACAAGATTTACACGAAAGACGATCAATGAAACAAAAGCGACAAACCTAAAAATTTGAACACGAGAGTTTGCATGATTAGTGCAATTTTTGATTTAACTTCCAATTTAAGGTTGAAATGTACTGTATGGAGGTTCGTGGTGTTGGTAGAACACAAACAATGTTGTTCTTCTAAATCTAAAAAGGCAATTCGTAAATGGGTATTCAAATAAAGCTATTTGTGTCACCATCTCCGTATTCTTTGGTAGTATATTTGCATATTCTCTTGAATCAAGCTGTTTTCGTGTTTTATGGGGCTGTTGGTTAATAACATCCGTAGTAAAGGATGTAGGAGTTCTGAAAATTGCGGCAGAATAGAGTCTCGAAAAAATATTCATGAAAAAGCACCATGTTATTTCAGTAAAACCGCTTTATCGCTTCAAATTATATATAGGCACACATATAATGATTTACTACATATTTCTACTGATTGAAATAGGTGTGAGAATTCTTTCTTCCAGGAAAATAACTGAAAAAGCAATTCTGATTCACGTATGATATAATGAAGTTGATAATTCATAAGCATATAATTTTAATTATTGTAATTGTACAGAATATATAAGTACCAGACTGTAAGAGCCTTTGAAATGCATGTAAATTCATAAAAAAAGTATTATATAAACCCAGAGGTCCATTTTGAATGTAAGAAGGAACGTAATTTAAATACCATGAAATATTATAAGCATTCAAACAATTTATTATTTACTTTGAAATAACTATGAATTGGTAACAAAAGAAATAACTAAACACAAACACTGTCTAACTTAAGAACATTATTTAGGAACTCGAATGTTCCTTTTGAATAATAAAGAATTAAAGTTTCTTCACTAATTCTTATTCTTAATTTCTTTCTGCTTTTTAACAAATCACGAATGTAAATGTTATTTGAAACATCAGTCGGAATTGTAGTTAAGATACCATTCTTCGTGGTTGGAACAACAAATATCCTCTTTATTTAAAATTTTAATGGTAAACTAATTTTCCGAAAAGTTATTACGTTAAAATATAGTCTTAGACTGGTCGCTAATAAAGCCATGACACCAATGATGATAATGATTTTAGTTAGTGGTGGCTCCAAGAGGGGTATATATGAGCTATTACCCCCTAGTCATTGATCTCTATTGACATTTTACTGAATTTATTCAAAACAATTACCACAATAATCGCACCCAAAAGAGTATTACCCTTATTAATATACCTTTTTATTTGTTTCAAGCTATTACTTCTTTTTTAATACTTCAAAAATATTTATGAAGGTAGGTTCGAACTGATAGCCTAGCTCTCCTCTAAAATACTTTCTGGATCCATTCCTTGAAAGTAGTGTAGTAATTGATTTTTTCTGCGACATCCGAACTTTTAGTACCTTCACATGGCCTTGTCTGCCATCACTATCAGTCTCTCATCATTTCCATCTTCTTTGTTTCATCTATATATTTAGCTTCATCCTGAGCGTTGCCTCCATGCCTACGCCCCCAAACCTGAGAGAAGTGGCGACGCAAAAAGCTAATAATGGCGGGCGCATGAGAGCGCGCTCCCAGGACGCTTGAAGATACGAACTTACTTTATTCGCTTTTCCCTCGTGCGATGACCATCGTTTGTCTTGAAAGGAGATAGGACTACTTCACCAAGTTCTATTCAATCCGAGCTTTTTATAGAATTGTAATATAACACACGTATTAATACAGTATATTATAAGCAGACCTCGGAATTTTAGGCACAAAAAAGTGACGATTTAGGCACCTAAAATAATTTAAAAAATTATGAAATTAAGCATGAAATATAACATTTTAGGCAAAAAAATAGGCTATAAAAATATTAAACCAGGTATATAAAAACATTTCACTTGAAAAGTTATGTGTCTGGCATCTGAAACTTATCAGAAAAGCATTAAATTAGGCAATTTTAATTATGCATGGAAGTCAAGTATTTTTACATTCATGAGAGCGATTACAAACGTATTATTTTATTCTCTTTCATTTCCTTCATTCTTTCACACTTTTCACTCTCAACCTGTCAACGGCGCAGATGCACCGGGAATGACAGCAATTGCCTAAGATGTCTTTGCTGATCGGAGACGATCATGAAACATCCTCTTTACTCCTCTTACTCACTACCAGAGCTGGTTATGTTCGGTGTGTTGGGAGAGAGATATCGGCGCGAGTCGGTTGGATATTCAATCAGGGAATATCCACGTTTCGAAAAAGGTCGGGAAAGTATTTGCGTTACGAAATATTCCCATTTTTTTCCTTTCAGTAATCCCATTTTCCATGATTCGCAAACATCTGCAAATATATTCCACCATCTCCTAAAGAAACTAAATCGGCATATGTCCTAAGTTCCAAAGTCCAATTACAAACTAGTGGGCACGAGCCGCATACGTTTTCTCCTCTTAGCGTTCATACTCGGCAACTACTTTTTTAAGCGAATACAAAGTAATTTTAAAATCATGAGGGATAAACTGTATTTTGAAATAAATGTTTGGTTTTAATATTGGTGGAGTAGAATGGGGTCATCAAATATTCGAACTCTTGCAATTTCCATCATTTCATTTTTTTAAAGAAAATCAAAAATATACTTCACAAATACTTATATATATGCACTTTCCTCTATTTGAGCAAAAACTGTTAAGCGAACCATTTCAGCCATTTTCCTGAAATTATTGAAACTAACGCGAGGGTTTCATGTAAACTACACCCAAATATTACAGTACATAAATGATCTTCGGAACGGCAAAACTTACTTCTGAAGTGTTTCAACTCAAAAGCATTTAATCTAACATGAGTTAGGCTTAACCCGTCCCTCCAACCCGTCCGTCCAAACTCGTCTTTTCATCCCTACCTAACTTTTCTACATACATACACAAATACATAATACAATACATACATGGCATACAACATCCCAGTTTTCGGGAAAAAGTTGTGTGGATTCCCTATCCATCTCCAACAATCGTAGTAATCTTCGGAAAATAATTAATGGTCCTTATACCATATGGTGCGATTCCGAAGTGGCAGCTCAAAAGAGCCTTAAACACGTTTCTACGACTAAAATTCGAAATCGTATTGTTGTGATGATTTCAGTACATTTACTGTCTGCACTAGTAATGTGGTAAGTTTGTACAAGATTTTGTCCGTAGGAAACACGGGAAAAATTTAAAGAGGATTTTGAGAATCACGTTTCATATTACAAATGAATTAAACGTTACATTTATTTACATCTAATTATCATTTTTTCTTTAAGTTCAATAAAAACATATGCTTAAAATGTAAAAACTTACGCTACTTATTCAGTAAGAATTTATACGGAGTGCTTAGCTGGAAATAATTCTTTTCCAGTTGTACTGATATCAAGATAGTTTGAACAAATCATTAGCAACTATGGTTACAAGAAGCCACAATGTTTTAAAAAAGAAGTTTTGAAAAACGTTTATTCGTAATCAATACCCATTGAAGGTAACTAACCATTCTCAGCAGCCACTCTTAGAAAACCGACCTTCACAATCAATTAACTGGTTTCACCCACCAATCCAGTCGCCGGAATGAATGGTTTCGTGTTACGTTTAATACTACATCACTTGCACGTGGGCTGAAGGAACGATTCATGGGAACCGTCTAGAGGCAAGCGAACGATTGCACCGGACTTCATCAGACCAAAAGAAAACGTCGCCGATTTTAATAATCGACTAATGCGACTATCGTTAGCCGACCGCCTCTGCTCGAGCGATCGAGTTGTGCGTGACGGCCCGCGCCGCCCACGGACGTCGTCCGCTCCCACGGTCGCCGCCGTCTGGACGCCCCCGTCCAGGTGTCCAGCCCCCCCCCCCCGAAGGCCTCCGTATACTTAGCAGTCCCCAGTAGCAATAATGAGAGTACATGCTCATCCCGAAACCGATGCCGATTGAGCAATTAGACGCCCTTTAATTTTCGCCGACGCGCCACGCCCGATGGCGGATAGGGGCCCGAGGAGAGATCGACGTTGATCGAGAAGGGCAGGATCAGGAGAGGCTTTGTGGACAAGCAAGTTGACGTCAATTTACTTTCAAATGTCAACAGCCCTATCGGTGCTAATGAACATAAGAGATAAGCAATACGCGAAACGCGTTGGTTGTGCGATTTACAGAAGCGAATGGTTATTGTAGACTCGCAAGTCGCCTTTCACCCTCTCGCGAGATAACAATGGTCAATAAAGTGTTTCTTAGTAACCTGCCACACAATAGGCTTGCCATGCTATTAATATCTACAGTTTATTTCAAACGAATTGTATGAGACAATTTTTCAGAAAACATTGCTCAAGTTGCAGCAACTTCGAAACTCTTGGAATTGAATGTTTCGTCCGCTTTGCTTTTTCCCTAAATGTTCTTATCCTCTCTGTCCACTAAAAATATCACAAGAAAATATGAGAAGTTTTACCCCAGTATTCAGAAGATGAAGCTCATGCACAGTACTCTATGGTTCTAAAGCTTTTTTGGTTTTGAAGCTTTTTTGTCTCGCGTAACTCTTTCTCCGTGGCTACATTCTCCGGCCCACCAGTTATGCAGAAGCGAAGCAAACCTGCCAACGTTAGAAGTTCAAACTCCCGGAAAGCCTATTCGTCTAGATTACTTCAGTTTTCAACAATGTCCCTACTTAAATCAGGATTTTTATCATTGACTCACATTGAAAATAAAATTAAATTTGTGGTGTTATAAAAATACACAGATTTTCTGTCCTAATTAGCTTCCACATCTCATAAATGTTTACATAGGATTATAATTATTAAATACAGTTAATAGAAACATATTTTATGTACCGTATTAAATTATTAGAAGTTATCTACCTCACCAGCGATTATTAAATTAACATTATAATTATATTTGTTTAATTTTTTTGTGAAAATAATACACAAATTTGGCGTTTATGTAAATTTATTCAGTGCATTCACTATCGGTACAAAAAGTTTAGTGTTATTCTTGAGATGTCAGATATTTAATGATGTCCACAGAAAAAAGTGGACACGTTTTTGAAAAAAATAACAAACTAATATTGAACATGTTTCATTCAAAATTGAGAGGAAAATACTGATAATTTCAAAACAATGTACCTGTCATTAATTAACGAACTAATCGCAGTGAGAAAATTTCATTTGAAGGAAAAATATCTATCTTCAATAATGTAGATTAC
Organism: Gryllus longicercus; assembly: GCA_038098605.1. Classification (NCBI taxonomy): domain Eukaryota; kingdom Metazoa; phylum Arthropoda; class Insecta; order Orthoptera; family Gryllidae; genus Gryllus; species Gryllus longicercus. The sequence continues at coordinate 5,964,742 of JAZDUA010000006.1, forward strand.
AAAGAGGTTCAAAATATGTCAAACTTTTGTATTTTTCGAAAATTCAAAGGTAACAGAGAAAATCGGATCTAAGTCATCTTAATATGTGTATTTCACTTTATCACTGCAAGAAATTAAAAAAAAAAATTGGAGCCATTTTTGAAAAGAAAAAAAAAATGAAAATATCCCTGAAGCGTCATGTGAAGTATACCTAATATTTAAAGAATTCCTTCCAAACTGGCAGGACATACAGTCGGACAGAGTTGATCATCGAATATTCATTTTGGAAAAACACACCCTTCAGTTTAGATGCTAGTGTTGTTCACAAATTGACGGCCGGACAGATGGACGTTAAAAAACAAAACAAAAAAGGTTTTTTGGTATTGAGAACAACACAGTGGATTCTGACTAAGCTTGAAATTAGTGAAAGTAATTTACTACATACAGGAGCTGGAAAAATTTTTTTTCTGTCATAAAGGAGCCAGAGCTTTTTCGTCGAAAAAAATTCGCATTTTCACCGCATCATTACATAACTTTCTTTATACTACGAATGTTACTCCCGACGTACGTAAAAGAAAGTAAAAACGTTGGTGACTTTCTTCTGAAACTAAAGAAATGAAAAAGTTGAAGGAATAGATACAGTAATACTCTCTTCCGCAATGTAGAAAATAGTATATTCAAATGTTAACCAGACTTCTTTCAAAAATTCATTTCGTCTTCAGTTTTTATGTTAAAAAAGATACAAAATCAATTGAAATGTTATATAATTTACAATACAATGCAATGAATCATAATAAAATACCAGGTACTGAATACAATTTAAGCAGAGTACTTTAGAGGATTTTTTTAAATACAATGAATTTTAAAAACTTAAAAAAACAAGCATTATATCAAACAGAAAAATAGTTACATACGTAATGCGAAAATAAATTAACTAAAAATATTTCATGGAAACAGCTCACTAACACACAATTTTTTAAAATTCGACAAACACCATTTTGAATAATCGAGAGGAAATTGATGAAAGAAACCTAGCTTTTACGAGAAGAGGGGGGATTATTTTACTAAGAAGCCTGAAATAGTGTTACATTTGGCTTCTGCGTATTCAGTGTGACAATTGTAGAAATTTTTTTTTAATTTGTAGATTTTAGTATTGTTTTATTTCAAAAATTAAATATTCTGAAATCTTGATACTTAAAAAGAAAATGGTCGGCTTCAAAAGCATATGAGTCTTTAAGTTTTATGCATTATTTTTTCTTAATATATTGTTTTGAGGTACAAATTTTAGCGGCATACCTTTTGAGAAAACCTGGGCTGGCTCAGTGACGGATACATAGAAGGAACGCGCCCACCTTAAAGCGAATATTTTTTTGGTAATTTTATTCAATTTGATTCAAAATGTATAGCGGATTCCATCTCATCCAAGACGATATTTCCATTATGAATCGTTTCTCACATTTTTTTCTCTCTAATATTGTAAAAAAATTCAATAATTTTGATGGGGGTCCGAGTCAGAATCCCCTGCCCTACTCACCCCAAATACTACATTGTGGATGTGCCTGTGCGCTATAATGGTGATACTCTACCAAGGAACCGATTTGACACATCGGAAAAAAATGAACGTCATGCAGCGTGATGACAGTGCAAGAGATAGTGATGACTCCATTTAGAAATGGACTAATTGTAAACGAACGCACTGAAGCAATGAATGCATGGACATAAACTGCAATTATGTTGCAGCAGTGGCAAAAAGCAACTGTCAAAGCGGTCCTTTCTTAAAATAATATTTCTATATCCACTTTCCTACCAGGAGAGATGGCTCAGGGCATCAACTGATCTCACTGCAGTGCCTCTGACCAGGATATCTTAGATTTGAGTTCCGTGTGTGGAAGTATTTTCGATACTAGCTCCACAGCTAGTAGGTCGAATTCAATCGCTGTCTGGAGGTGTATTCTAGGCATCGGCTACTGTGAACGGTAGTTTTCCGTAGTACCCCTTACTTAAACACACACCAACATGCACTACACGACCACACATGTCGGGAGATCGGTCGGGAGCTTAGAAATTTTCCAGGCTGGTGGGTGCTACCAGTTGGGGAAAACCACGCTAGCGGCCGGTAGGTCGGCGCCGTCCAGTGTGGGAAGATCACCACCACCTCCCGAGGAAATCAAACATCCACTACACTTACAGGACTACCGACATTAGAAGTTGACGTGCCCGGAGTCAATCAATCCAACAATCCATCACTGTCCTACACAGGTCACCCCTACTGGAACGCACAACGTACGCGTCGCTCGCTCTCGCGGCGAAGGCGGAGGCGGAGGCGGAGGCGACCCCCAAAGCGGCCCCGGGGAGGCCAGAACCCGCGACCGCCGCAGGAGCAGTGACCGGCAGAGGGGACCGGCGGCCTCTTCCTTAAACAGCCACGGGCCCACGCGCTGCACTGCCGCTGCAGCTTCTGCCACCGACGCGCTCGTTACCGCCTCAACACAGTCTGGCCCGGAGGCTAGTGGCCGGTGCGCTCGCTGTCCACCTCTGGGTACCCAGGTTCAAATCCCTCGACGATCAATGTGGGATTGGTGGAGATCAAGCTGGTTCGCGGCAGGTTTTCTTGGCGTTCTCCTCCGTCCCTTGCCTCATTCCCCCATTCCAGGATAGATCACTCAGGGTTACGAATTGGGACGATGATATTCATAATAATAGAATTTATAATAATGATAAAGATAACAAGAATGATAGTATTAACAGTAATGATAATAATATCAATAGCAATAACAATAATAACTGGAACATTGTCCTGAAGTTTCTAAATTTTAGGTTCGTAAATAAAATGTAAAGAACACACTTGGCGAAAAGCACGTTGTTATTTGAAAACCAGGTCTTGTAGTGAAACAGCAATGTTTACATTAAACATAATAATAAAAGTAATAATAAAAGCAATAATAAAAATACATTCCAATGCCAAAATTCCACTAAGTCCAAATGACAAATCTGTTTCTTTACTCGTCTCGATGTTTCATATTGTTAAGGCTAAATTACGTTATCTCCATCGCCTTAAAGTCATCAATTTTGTTATCTGTGCACTCTCGTCGTTCTGATTGCAAATGTTAAAAATTTACACGAAATGTATCCAATTTTTAATTATGGCACTATTGTTTAATTCACAAATAAATGTGAGAGTATCTGTGTGTGCGTGTGTTGCATATGTGAGGGAACGAATGAAAAATATTCATGAGTGGTAGGGAAGTATATATTACAATTTATTACAATGGAGTGGGGTATAATAATAGTACATTTTGTGAAAGTGTTTTTTTAATGGCCCTCCTGTCTAGCACCGGTGCACCTCGTAAGTATAAATAAAATTCGAGAAATCGAAAAATTCCAGATATCAAATGATCGAGATGCCTAACTTTCACTGTACGTCTGCCTGTTTCTGAGGCGATCACCGTCACAGTCTCTGTATCCTCAATCGTCCCCTCCTCAGCCACAGCGTGGCGTGACCGGAGTCAATTAAATGGGCGGTGCTATCGCCCCGGCGGCGGCGGCGCCGCCGCCCATCGCCCGCTGCCCGTCGCGTGTCGCCCACCGCCCGCGACTGGCGCCGGGCGTGGCCCGCCACCGCCGCCACTGCGTCGCCACGCTCACTGCACGCCGGATGCAACGAGACTTGTGGACGAAGTTTAAGATCCCTCGGCCTATTTGTCTCGGCGTCGACAGTTGCGAAGAGCGCCCCTTAACGATCTCGTAACTCTCAGCAGCGACTGCGAGCAGAAATCGCACTTCACTTGCACTCAGATACACAGACATCGCAGACTGTGCGCTGCGAACCTTCGCTTATAAATCAGTGTTATTTGTCAAGTTTACTGAAAAAAAGCCGCATATTACCATTTAATACAGAAAACTAGAACAGTGACATGCAATGCATAATAGTTATTTATACTCCAAGGGCGTTCTAAGGATGCTAATAATCGAGCGACAACAATAGTCCGTGGACCTTTGGCCCGGCGCCTTTTTGTCTCCCGAGATCATTAGAACCAGGTAATGCCCATGGTACACACATGGTTATATTTTTTTATCTAATTTTATTGATTTAGATTTATTTACTTACTAACTAGACATTAACTTGACTCCTGTTGTCTTTCATATTTCCCTCTCATAATTCCCTTTCATAATTCCCTCCACAGGAGAACATGTAGCATCATTCAACCATTTTTCCTCGTAACCACGGTCCTCTCGATTCAGGGAAGTTATGCAGTCTACATCGAGCTCCGTATCGAAGACCATAACAAGCAATATCGTGACAGTAAAATAAACAAAATAAAGATTACTTAATCGTAGTTATTAAATGAAAAAATCCACAATAAGCCACAACAATGAACATGCATATTTTTTGTTCAACGACGAAACACTAATCATCATGACTTCATTTATTAGTAAAGTGAATAAATATGCTTAGAAATTGGTATATTTTCGTAATTAAAATGTTATAATGATAATTCACAAGATAACCGGTTTTAATGGTAAAACGGCTTATCATTGGTCGCGAATGAACATCTATGAGCAGAAAGAACTTTCTTACAGCAAAATGACAATTTTTTGAGGCGTGTCACTTTTCTTCTGCAGTGTGCAGAGGGAATATCATATTTTAGGATATATAATATGTACGATGAATTACGCATTTCTTATGGGTTTGTTTCTCTTGATTCGAGCATACTGATTGCTCAGTTTCTTTTGGTCTATCAAAAAATTCTAGAAACGTTAAATTGTTCTTTTCTTAGCGCCTAGACATCAAATCTAATTTTCCTCCTACCATCGCAACAAAAAGGAAATCTAACACGTGAATTGTGCTGAATTGGCATACAATAACCTACAAATTTAACTGGTATCTAAATTTAAAATATAATGCGTCAGTGGTAATTGTAATAATAATTCAAATTAAACTCCATTTTCTCCTGCTGCTTTACGCTTATGACGTTTCTTGAATACCAAAATCCACAAGTGTTCGTATCTTCACTCTTTACAAGACTAAACTATTAATTTTATTATTATAAATAAAGACGCGAGTTTCTATTTTCGAAAGTTACACAAACCATTATTAATGTCGTAAAGATATCATTCCATTGTTTTAGTGAATATTCAGATGCATCAAAAACTGGTTGTACTAAAAAACTGAAAAAATATTTATTTTGTAAATTGGTTTTAACAAAATTATTCGTTTGGTAAGTTTTTTATTCCAACTATTAACCTAAAAAATAATAATAATAAATAATAATAATAATAATAATAATAATAATAATAATAATAATAATAATAATAATAATAATAATAATAATAATAAGAAGAAGAAGAAGAAGAAGAAGAAGAAGAAGAAGCAGAAGCAGAAGCAGAAGCAGAAGCAGAAGCAGAAGCAGAAGCAGAAGCAGAAGCAGAAGCAGAAGCAGAAGCAGAAGAAGAAGAAGAAGAAGAAGAAGAAGAAGAAGAAGAAGAAGAAGAAGAAGAAGAAGAAGAAGAAGCAGAAGCAGAAGCAGAAGCAGAAGCAGAAGCAGAAGCAGAAGCAGAAGCAGAAGAAGAAGAAGAAGAAGAAGAAGAAGAAGAAGAAGAAGAAGAAGAAGAAGAAGAAGCTGATCAGATAGCTGAGACTGCTAAGGCAATAATGCCGTAGCGGTCTCGGGCCAGAAGATCGCGGGTTTGAGCCCCGCCTCGGGCATGGGCGTATTTGTGTTTGTATGTGTGTGACGTCCTCTCACCCCTCACTATCATCATCATTTCATCTTCCATACCCACAGGGCTAACAACCTTAGAGGATAAAAATCGGATCCAGCTAAATGTTGATCCCGTGATAAAAAAAATTACGAGCACCTGCGACCGAGCTAGTGTTTCTGAGCCCCAATAAATGCAGGATGCATGCACGCGTGGTTCAAGTGGCTTATTCGCAAGATAATAATAATAATAATAATAATAATAATAATAATAATAATAATAATAATAATAATAATAATAATAATAATAATAATAATAATAATAATGCCGATCAGATGGCCGAGATCCCTAAGGCAGTAGTGCCGGAGTGGTCTCGGACCAGAAGATCGCGGGTTCGAGTCCCGCCTCGGGCATGGGTGTATTTGTGTGTGTTTGTATGAGTGTGTCGTCCTTTCACCCCTCGTTATCATCATCATTTCATCTTTCATACCCCCAGGACTAACAACCCTGGGGGATAAAAATCGGATCCAGCTTAATGCTGGTCCCCCCAAAGAAGTGTTCGCAAGCACCTGCTACCGTGATATTAAAATGAAAAACTGAGCCACGGTAAATGCAGGTTGCTTGCCCTGCGTGGTCCTAGTTGGCCGAAACGAAAATAATAATAATAATAATAATAATAATAATAATAATAATAATAATAATAATAATAATAATAATAATAATAATAATAATAATAATAATAATAATGAATTATTCACAATTCACTGAATGGACTACATTATATTTCCTGGAAGTTATGATTTACGTTAGCAAACATATTCTTGAATTACTTACAATCAAGAACAATCGCTGTAAGAAAACCATCAAGTTCCATATGCGCTGTCTTTCCAGTACAAATGAGAACTTATCATGTCACTTGTATAAAACTGGTATATACAAAACTTAGTGAACCCCAGGTTGAACACACCTTTCTCCACGCACCATTTGTTCACGAAACAAGAACAGCGATCGTTGAATTCACATTACAAACAGATTTTACCCAACGATACCGGGTTGGTGGCACCCCGAAAGTTAGTTGCACCGAGGACTATCGTGTCACTGTAAGAATTTATTCGATCACTACACGAGCGCTCCTCCTCGGCTGCGGCTAGACTCGTAAATTTCCCGCGCACCACCGCTGCCCCGCTTTTGTGCGAGTACACCGCGCGTCGCGTCGCGGCCCAAGGAACAGGGCACGGGCAGGCATTATCGCTGCAGAGGCACGAACGGCCCGACACGGCACCTCTGCGCAGTGGGTCAAACGCCCTAAAAATCATCACAAAAAAATTCGCTCCGTCAGGAGAGGATAGATTGATTGTTGGTGATTCCGGGCGAGTAACATGCTAAGATAATTAGTCCCGTAAGCGTAGTGCATCTCTCTCTCTCTCTCTCTCTCTCTCTCTCTCTCTCTCTCTCTCTCTCTCTCTCTCTCGGGAGGTGGAGGAAATCTTCCCATGCTGGATGGCGAGATACGTGCGTGCCGTCGTACTGTTAGCTTGCGGATTTTTTCCCAACCAGATATCTCCCGCCAGCAGAGCACAAGGCCCTGCCGTCATAAGCTCTAAGCTCCCGACCGGTCTCTCAGCATGTGTGGTAGTGTAGTGCATGGGAGTAAGGGGTAAAGTTAAGACAAGGAAGGAAATATGCATTTAGTAAGTTGGGAATATTACTAAATAACGATGGTCAAGAATAATTGACAACTTATCCTGAAGATTTTTGATTATACATACAATGACACTTAAGAAAGCGAAATTAACCATTCTCGCTGTTTGAAAGTGTATGTACAACTTTCAGACGGATAACGGATAACAGATGATGGTGAGGGTGAAATATGTATGGAAGGGCCAATACTATGGCATATGTTTTGGAGCAGCGAAAAAAAAAAAAACCACCACCACTACCAACAAGAAACAACAACCCCTACAACAATCATAAGTTTTCAAAAATTGACTTTCCAAGTTTTTACTACAGGGCATTAACTTTGTTGAATCTTCCGCTGCCATACGTGTTACACAATTAGTACGAGCATCCCACTTAGATATTTACTTCTAACGAATAAGTTCGCTTACGTGCGGACGCGTTGGTAAGTACACGCTGTAGTTTCGCCAATGGGGAAAATTAATTTTAAACAAGGCATAAAACATTCTAATAGCTTTCCTATATCGCTTTAAATTAATGAAATATTTCAGTACAAGTTTGTGTTTCGAAGTTTTTTAACAAAACAATTCTGTTTCAGTTCCCATTATCTTTTCGGTTGCAATTCTGAAATGATTTCAAACCAGTTTCTTTTTTTAAATGTATTAAATGATTTCAATATTAATTACCTAATATTTCGACTTTTTGATGATTTATTTCCTGGGCAAAACTCTCGATAATTTACAAAAAAGAAATCATAATAAAGTGTCTGCTCTTTCAGAACTCAGACACCTGTTGTTTACTCTACAAGTTCTCAAAACGGGGACAAGGTACATGAAAATATCATCTTTCAAGACACACACCATTTTATTTGGTTTACGTTCTAGCAATATATTTAATGAAGGGATAACGGTTTTGGGTTCGCTCTCTAATAGAAAATGCTTTAACGGTTACAGTTACGACTTAATGTCTTGTTTTTAAATTAAAACAATCCTCGCCTCGTGAGGGCTTATGGACAGCACCGCCAGTGCCGCAAAGTAGAATGACTCCCTTTCTCCAATACGTGTCGTAGGTGCGATGCACTTACGAGCTGCAACTGTCCAACAGAAGGTAAAATTACCGTTCTAAAATAATGAGCCACATCGACCGATGGAAGAATAGACCGGTAGGTAGCACGGAGTCTCCAAAGTATTACTCAAAGTAATCAGTCTTGGTGGGGGAGGGGAAATTGCAGAGATGTAAATTGCAGGCACATATGAATAAATACATGTACACATACATAGATACACATAAGCGCGTGCGTAGACTCTAGCGCGCGAGCAACCATATATGCTTGCGTAAGTGCATGGATGCGTACAGGCATGTGTGCATGAAGACATACGTGAATATACGGGATATGTATGCGTGAATATACGGGATAGGTAACTCAGGCATCCACTGATCCAACTACAGTGCTACTGTCCGAGAAGTCCTAGGTTCGAGTCTCCACAAGTGGCAAGATCTTAGACACTAGCTTGTCAGCTACTGACATCTGGTGCGGGCTTGTTAGCTAGCCTTCAATCACTGTCTTGAGGAGAATTATGGCCTGCTGCTCTAATGGGTAGTTTTCCGTGATGCTCTAATCGGTACATTTCCGGCCGATCAACATCAAATGAATACCGGAGCAGTACCCAAACGAATGAATCACGGACCGCGTGCTATCTTTCCTTCCTCTTCCATGCCCTATCCTCACCGGTCAGTGACGGAGCTCGTCATCCAACCGGGGAAGTTCAACGCCACCTCCCGAGGAAAAAATAGATGCACTATACTTACGACAATAACGCTCTTTATCCGTTGACGCGCCCGGGATCAACTAATAACTAGTAATTTTATGCATGCATGCATGCATGCATACGTGCTTGCATTCACACATGCGTACGTGCAAGTCTACACACGTTTCTGCGTGCATGCGTGCCTTAACAACATCATGAGCACATCTATTCATACTCATCTACATGCATACGAACTTCGAGGTGTTTTCACTTCAGCACAAAACTTTCAAACCCGGCCCACTGTCCCGCAAGTACCATCCGCGCGGCCGGGCTCGCGTCCGAGCGCCCGCAGCAGATGCGATAGAGAGCAACGGGCGGTGTCCTCCCGCCAGCAACACGCAGCGCGCTCCTCTTTTTTCTACGGCAGCGCCGGGAGCTTCCTCTCGCGGAGCGCGAGATCTGCGCCCATCCGTCTCTCGCGCGCGCGACGCACCGGCGCGCTCCTGGCGCGCGACCAGGGCGACACGCTCGCGGCGTTCCGGCCAACAGGGCGGTCTCCCAGGCTGCAAATTTATTATTTATATTGACTGATTCAATGATTATTTTGTTCTGGGTGCGTAAACTGCTAAGGTCATTAGTTCCGTAAGAATAGGGCATGGTTTTACTCCGAAGGTGACGGTGATGTTTCCCCGTTGGATGGTGGGATCTGGTGCCAACCTACACGTCGGCCCATGCTACACGAACTTACAATATACCGGGTAACACGTTAACCAGAATTTGACATTGGGAGAGAATACGGGACAGTATTATCAACATCAAATATTTAGCATCAAGTTCAGATGTGATGAACGTTCCAACCGGAGTGCAGCCGAGAAGCCACCAATGCTTGCGGAGATCTGACTCAGTGAGCCACGAACTTTGATTTTGACCTGTACAGGAAGGACAATTATTTTACACTTAAAAAGTTAATTAACAGAACTTCCAGAGATCGCAATTCTGTTCAGTAAGTACGAAGCAAGCATGTTAATCGTTGATACAAATAAATGGTTATAGAATCAACATAATAAATATTTCAATATAAGGTAAATTTATTAACAAAGCAGGGCAAATCAATGATAAAAATATTTATAGATTACATCATTTGCGTTTCGATAGGAAACGCGCGGAAAGTAGTAATATCAATATTAATTAATTAAATATTAAAAGAGAGATTTATATTTTAGAATTTCATTCTTACATTACAAAATCCCAGATTACAGTGGATTCCAGTTTGATAAAAGTTTTTTTATTAACTGAAATAAATTTTGGTACTATTATCAGCAACCTTGAAAATCAACGTTGACACACATTCAGTTCATCCAAACATCCATTTTCCATTAATATTTTACTTCATTTATACTTCTTCTTGCCAAACGTACCCTCCTCAATTTAAATAATCATTCATTAAACACCGAAGGTTACGTGGTCCCTGTCCATTACCATAAAACACTTTCCTATAAAACTTCATCCGTCACTGTTTCAACATAAATAAAAATCATTCATAATATGTGTTACTTTCGCTTGTGCAATTCGCAAATACGTAATTATCACGGTTACTTTATCTAAGCCAATATCTCTTTTATGACGTATGCTTTCTTAGGTTTTTTACGACAATAACATGGACATCCATCAGCAAAATGGCTTTTTTCCAATAATTTCTAGTATCTCGTGCACTTAACATATTCACGTCTACACACAATTAAAATCAATATACAAGTGTTTTTTGTTTGTTAATAAAGCGAAGAAAAACTGACAAAATCGTTCTAATATGTGAACATTTCTGGTAAGACAATTGAATTCAGTTGATGAACTCATACGTAAATCTCAGGCGTTAACCTCTGGTGGCGCGCAGCTTAACTACTGCACATTGATGCACTCTTGAATCTGTGATGTAGGCGAAAAAAGTCCAAAAAAAGCAATTATTATGTAAATATAATAAGGTTTATGATGGCAAAATCATAGAGTATTGTATTCCTACCCTGTACCCTGACTTTCAAGGGAAGCTAGCACAATATTGGTTCAGTACATTCAGTGTTTATCGCGCATTAACTCGACGCATTTATCTCTTCATGTATTGAATAGATATAGAGTAAATATACTATATATTCCTTTCATCTATGAAAGTAACCCATATGAGAAAAATAAACATCAACATCATGCAATCATGTGAGGCTTGCGTGACATTTTCCCAAGTAAATATATCATTTAATATTATAAATATCAGAAAGAAATTTCTGAATCAAACATTAAACATTTTGGAAAGAAATGATAATTTTTTACGACAATACTTACGCTAATTAAATCAACAAGAATCTGGTTCAAGTTATTCACGAAAGTGTTTTTATTCCCTTGATGGCATATTACTTACATGCTATTGAATCAATATGCAGATAAACTGTGACACCCCTGAATAAAGATAAGCAAAAACCTGCACGGCGAAAGGTTAGCTATTGCGAAATGTCTTCATCCGAAGAAACTTGAGAGCTTTTTCAACAAGAAACCGATTCAAACCGGACATTACTTTTCTCCTTTATGCGATATCATCTTCTCATGTGCACATTAAACCTTAACGACGCCTGGAAAGGCGTTCGCGTGGTTCACACACTCCGGGTGTGGAGATGACCGCAGAGGCACTGGCGATCGGAACATTAGTGACGATGGCGATGGTGATGATAGAGGCGGCGGCAGAGGCGGCGGCAGAGGCGGCGGCAGTAGCAGAGGCAGTAGTAGAGGCAGTAGCAGAGGCAGTAGCAGAGGCAGTAGCAGAGGCAGTAGCAGAGGCAGTAGCAGAGGCAGAGGCAGTAGCAGAGGCAGTAGCAGAGGCAGTAGCAGAGGCAGTAGCAGGGGTGGCAGGGTTGGTGGTGGTGTTGGGGAGGGAGTTGGAGGGGGTGTTGGAGGGGAGTTGGAGGGGAGTTGGAGGGGGAGTTGGAGGGGGTGTTGGAGGGGAGTTGGAGGGGGAGTTGGAGGGGGTGTTGGAGGGGACTTGGAGGGGGTGTTGGAGGGGAGTTGGAGGGGGAGTTGGAGGGGGTGTTGGAGGGGACTTGGAGGGGGTGTTGGAGGGGAGTTGGAGGGGGAGTTGGAGGAGAGTAGGGAGGGGGTGCTGGAGGGGAGTTGGAGGGGGTGTTGGTGGCGGAGGCGGACTCGGGAGCGGAGGCGGAAGCGGTGGCGGGAGCGGGGGTGGAGGCCGAAGTGGAGGCGGGAGCGGAGGCGGAGGCGGAGGCGGAGGCGGCGGAGCAGGAGGCGCTGGAGGTAATGGTGGTGGCGGCGGCGACTAAAGCGAAGGCGGCTGTGAGGCGGCGGCGGCAGCAGCAGCAGCAGAGGTGTCGGAGCGGGGAAGCTGTCTGGTTCGAACGTGTTCATTACACCTACATCGACCTGACGGGGAGGGCGCGTACGGCATATACGGGTCGACGAAGATCGGAACCCTGAACCCCGGCGAGCGTTGACTCCGAACCACTTGCACTGCGCGGGGGAGAATTAATTGAATGGTAATTGGCGATTTGCCGTCGGCCGCGAAGGCGCTGGGCGGGCGGGCGGGCGGCGTTGTGTGGGAGCGATGGGAACCGGATGGCGGTGGCGGCGACACAAGGCGGCACAGTGGTCTCCATTCGACAGAGGTCGCGTGAAAGGGAAAGCAAACGAAGATTATGTGTTAAAAATTAAATAAAGCAATGAATGAAGAAAATAAAAGTGAAAGATTAACGCGACCTTCAACTCGAGATTTATGCAGTTGGAGCACTAGTTCAGTGGAACAGGGGTTGTAGATTCGAATTGTGCCTAAGGCATTGGGCATTTCATCCTCTGGCGTAGGCGATAAAGGAAACTTAATTTTTACACTTTTAAGGCCGTTTTTGAACTACATTTGTCGTTTAGCGACCATTGTAAGTGACATTGGAGGTATCGGTAACGGCATAAGAACACAGCGAAACATCCATGCCATCGGCGGGATTCGATCCCGCGACCCTTCCGGCAGCGACGGATCTTCAGCCTTAGTGACCTCAGCTATCCAGACCGCCCTTTTGTTATTTGTTTTATTGATTATAACCATTTTTAATTTCTTTCTTCTTCGTTTTTGTAAAAAGTGTCTAGAATAATGTTGCTAACGTCTGGTCCATCATTCTGGCACTGCACTCTTGATAAATTAATTCGCATTTAACGCTCGTATTTCCGGGTAAAGATGAGTTAAGCACTTATTATTTACGTGCGTGAATTATTTCGTGGGTGCCCGAGCCTGGAGAGAACGCGGCGGCCAAATCTGCGAGTTTGCGTTGGGTGTAATGTCGTTCGTGGGCACCAATTCAAAAGAAACAAAAAATGTTCAGGCTGCACTTCAAATAAGATTCGAACATATAAACTACTCTGGCACGATTTAGCCTTCGTTGTGATGAATGCTTTCGAAGTGCATGCTCTCCAAGTGTTTGCGCCTTGTGGCTTGTGTTCAGGTACTGGAGAATCAGATGTCAAAGAGCCCATGCGTGCGTTCATTTAAACTCGTCAAAAGAAAGGGTCTAATGGATGGATGGTGCGGGGTTTTCGACATGAAGTATATATGCTAAGCCGAACTCTGAAGTTGACTGGAGGAGTATTCTAGCGGCGGGCTGCTCTGATCAGTAGTTTGAAGTAGCTGAAGTCAGGACCTGAAGAATGCATGGACCCTAGCAAACGGGTCCTTGACCGAGCTCTCTCTTTCCTTTCACTTCTTTCCTTTCCTGTTCACTCCCCTTACACACATTCACTACACTACCCCACATGTCGGAAGACAAGTCGGAGGCTGAAAGCCTGCCTCGGGTGCCGCTATAGGACGATAGCTGGACGTGAAAATCCCCCAAGCCAGTGTGTGAATCGGCACCTGATTCCACCATCCAGTAGGGAAGAGGGACCGCCAAATTAGTGTAGTGAATGTGATATCCGCTTCCGGGATATTACATTCAGTACACTAACGGGAAAAATTACCATAGCAGTTAACGTGCCCGGAAACACCAATCAATCGATCAATCATTCGATCAATCAATTAATCATTCGATAAATCAATCTATCAATCAAATCAATCAACCGTTTGTGTTTGCGAGGTGGTTGTGCGGCCCACTGTATCCGTATTCCGGGGCGGCGTAGGCGCCGCGGCGCCCTCGGAGGGCGGCGACCGCCACTGCCACTTAGCGCCCGGCGCCGCCGCCGCGGCCGCGCGGCCGACAGCCTCAATAAACAAGCTGCGTGTGCGTGGGAGCCGTCCATCCGGTGCGACGCGACGCACCTCGCCTGGCCCGGGCCGGCCACGCTCGGTCCGGGCGACGCGACGGCGTGACCGGCAGAGAGTCGCCCCGGCAGGCGGCACCGGTACCGGCAGGTGCGGAGGAGACGCTGGTTGCGGGGACACGTCATGCTGTGACATCTTTTTCGAGCCACCTACCAAGTTCAGCACCCCCAACAAAGACATTAATTAATTAAGTTTATTTATTTATTTATTTATTTATTTATTTATTTATTATTTATTTATTATTTATTTTTTATTTATTTTTTATTTATTTATTTATTTATTTATTTATTTATTTATTTATTTATTTATTTATTTATTTATTTGTTTGTTTGTTTGTTTGTTTGTTTGTTTGTTTGTTTGTTTGTTATAGATCAGGCTCTTCCCTAGCGATCAATAAATTTGGGGCAAATCGAGTGGAATTTAGAAGGAGAATGTCGGATGAAAAGTTTTAAATCACTTGAAAATCACTTCGATATTCTTGAAAAATTAAATTCGGAGATTGCACTGGCGGTTTTAATTATGAGCGGGGAACGCCACTCAGAACGCGCTATTTCTGCAACCACCCCAAAAGTCAAACAATATTTATGGTCACACATCTGGTGATCGCCTTGATCTTTGTTGAAGGGGTGAAATTATTGGTGATAACGGAGGTATTCTTAATGATTGTTAGCCACAGGTTTGTCACAGGTAAGTCACAGGTTTGATGTTGATGGGATTTGATTGTGATAAGGTAAAAGGGGTGAGAAATGAACAGTGGGATGTTGGAAATGATATTTTTACCCCGGCAAGACTGGATGTACGAATAATGTAGTAATAGGGATGACGGCGACGAGCAGAAGCATTATGGTGATATTAACGAAACTGTTCTGAGTGAATAGCACGAAAGAGAAGGCTGTAACTCGTATCGATTGACGCGCGTTTCAAACAATGTTGATGTTACCGTATTTAAACATTATCTGTCAACATATTCACATTAAACCTCATTAGTTTGAAATGCTGGCGATTAATAGGTTCGATATAGTCTTAATATTTGATTAACAAAAAATGTATGCATACAAAAGGGTGGCTATTTCCAAGGCGATTCAAGAGTGCGAAAACAAAATTCGCGCAACACATTTGGAATTTTCATACATTACAAAAAAGGGAATACAATTAATCTAACATATTTTCTTATACCTCCATTTTGAGATACTGGTAGAGTTACCAAAACTGGAGATATCCTTCAAATTTTGAATGAGTGAAAAATACGACAAATATTATTTTGCACACATCAATTTCTAATTGATATTAATGAAGTTAATAGTGTAATCTTTCAATCTACTGAGGCAAAATCGCAGTTACGAAGAGTCGCAAAAAGAACTAAATCTCAAACTTTCTCCACAGAACCCTGTCGAACCAGGTACTGGTGAGTATTTTAATCTTGCGTATGAAAGATGGAGATCAGAATAAATAACACGACGCAGGTCGTCATTCAAAACAGAAAACCAGATGACAGCTAGGAAATGTGTATCATCCACCGGACTCCTGCACATAAACCTGTTTGTACAGTAGGTCAAGTTCACAAATCAGTGGAAATAAACACGTATCGATTGAAGAACGAGTAAGATCTCTATTTTTTAATAATATATTTATTCTTTTATATGTGCAATTTATGAGAATCTAAGAGTTACCAATAAACAGAAAGAATGTATCTTCATGCAATAATTGAAAACTAGCTATATTGCGTTATGGCATAGGTATATATCACTTTTTGACGCAAGCCAGTAATGAAAGTTAAAATTAGTATAACAAACGATAAAGAAGGATAGAATAATCGAAAAATAGAATGTTATACATGATTGACATATTTTTGAAATTGGTTATTTATCCCTTTATATTTCCTCTTCATGTACATATGCTGCTTAATCATTTTATTTCTCTGTATTATTTTGAAGAATTCGTTTTCTCACCTTTCTATTCTCTTTTCTAAACTTGAGTCTTTATTTACCCAGTCAAATACACATTTTATTCTGGTCATTATCATAAGAACAGCTTAAATCACGAATTTCTTGTCCAAGAAATTGTAAAAATATTATAAGAAGGAAGAAAATGTAGAGAAAAATAAAACTTCAGCCTAGATTGTACGAATAGAACAAAGAATCGGAGATGACAGAACAATGTAATTAAACGGCGTCAAAAAGTAGTGGATGTATTATATGAATTTTTAAGATGTCAATTTTTCTCATTAGGCTAACGTTGCGCAGAGCTTCACTGTGCACGTGTCAGAAAATTGCGAGTGAACCGGCAATTTCCCATTCGGAAAGGTAATTTCCCACTCAAAAAATTAATGGTGGCGTACATACATACTTTGCATTGTCCTATTTTTCTCCCACGGACGAATTAAAAACTAGCTGAAATATTTTGGATTTACAATATTATATCTTCATCACCGATGATGGAATTCAATGAAAGAAGTCAGTAAAACATAATGCCAGATTAAAGGGGTGAAAATCATTATTTCTGGCACGTAATTTTTTTAAAAATGAGTCTGCCAAAAAAAAAGGGATGAATAACTTTCAATGCATCCTTCAATAGGATATCAACCAACCTAGAAAACCAGGAAAGCTTACTGGGTAACAAAAATGCAACAACCGAAATAATACGTAACACGTTTAGTTCTGTTCCTCAGGCAGACGAACCATTTTTAGCAAGAATATATTTTTCCTATTGTCATCTTAGTGTCGTTAATTTCCAATGCACTTACAATTTAAATTGTCTTCATCAGGGAAGATTCTCAGTAAGAAGCAGAAAACTCCAATTCAGAAAAATGTAATTACTGAACTGGCAATTGATTCATTCTCTTTCTCACAGCTCATTTGCTTACATTGGCTGCTCCCTGGCCGGAAGAAGATGGCATAGTTCCCAGCGTTGCACCGGGAGTCTTCCTAAAAAATAACGTGATAGTGGACCTGCCACAGTCTGTCATGGAATTGTTCAAAGCAGTATGTGAAATATTCCCAATGTATGGCCAACATCTACCACAAGCAAAAGAAGTGTTGGAAAAGAGAAGAGCACGTCAGAATAAAAAGGGAAAAAATACGAAACTAGCACCTGCTTCTCTCCTCAGAGCTGAAATCGATTTCTTTGCACCAATAATTAACGACCGAAATGACACACGTCTCGTGCCATTCCCCAGAACAACGAATCAAAACTCTCTACGAAATCTCATTCTGCGGTGAATAGCCCACGCACTATTCGTATTATCGAAAAATTTACCGGCACACCTCATATCACCTAAAAAGGCCTCATCAGGGAAGCTTCCCAGAAAAGAAAATTAACTGGCACGTGGCCCGTTCCATTCCCCCCAGCTCCGAACGTCAACATTTGTTTACAGTGGCCGCACCCTGGCCGGACGTAGAGGGCAGCGCCGCCAGCGCGGCGCCGGGCGCCAGCTAAAAAAACGACGCCGCAGCAGCAACTGACCTTCATCGCGTCAGTCAGGTGTCCCTCCGCACGGCGGCGGCGGCGGCGGCGGCGACTGGCCGGGGCCACCGGTTCCCAGATGGATGACTCCTGAAACCCCAGACGTCCTAAAGGAAACTTGATTTGATGCATGGCGATATATAATTTCCCGCAGAAACATGGAAATAAATAATGTAACCTAAGTAATCACCTGTTTTCTCGTAGATGTAGTTTCCCGAGAGTGGGTCGTTAATCTACTCAGATTGTTGTGCCACTCTCTAAACATACGAAATGAACGTTCCCGGGTTACGAGGAACGAATATATCTCTCCGTTTCCGTGCGAAACAAGAAATCACTGTTGGGATGCGGGGGAGAAATTGCGTTTAGCCAACTTTCGAAGAGATATTGATACTAATTTTCTAAATGTGTATCAATGGAACATTGGTTGTTGTAGAATTTACCGAAAACTCTTAAGACTTCATAATTAATTGGTATTAGAGAAGCATTCATATGCAATTGTTTTTGGTAAAAAAATGTAACTATTATTTGCCAGCAAATTAGGGGCAAATAGAACACAAAATTTACTATTTCTTAATAAACTTTTTTGTGTATCTCGAGAACTTTCAGGTATCTTAATTGCGAAAAGACATCCCTAATGATTCTGCGATATCTCTGTTATTTTCTTCTTCGAAACATATTAAGAGATTAACGTATTATGTTAGTATCCTTTGGAATATTTTTACCTACATTTGACCCTTCAAATAAATGTCTTTGTAGACTGCGGATGCGTTCTAAATGTTCTCTCCTGATGAATCAGAGAGAAAATCTCCCATCTACAAGAATTCGCGTAGATCAGTAGCACATTCCAGATATCTTTTACTAAAAACACATTAATAATTCTAAAATTAATGAGTGGTAAATATATCCAAAGAGAGGCAACATTTTTTTACCAGCACATTGTAAATAATATATGCAATTATCGGCGGATGATATCTTGAATGAAACATAATCAAAATTCAATAAAAAATTACGCATTTTTAAAACGATAATACGTCCCTCATTAACATACGCCTGTCAAATTTGGAACAATATAGCAAACACATATCTAAAGAAACTACAAATCATTCAAAACAAGTACCTTCGAAAAGCCGTACAAGCCCCTTGGCTTATTCCAAATAAGCTAATTCACAGAGATCTAAACATTCCTTTCATTAACGAATATATTCAACAGATGAGTAACAGATTTTTCACCCTGCTTCCGACGTGTACAAGTGCACAAATATTTAATCTAGGCTAAAATGCTTCCATCCCAACCCGCATTATTTTCCGATACCCCAAAGACTCTCTTAAACCACCTTAAATTAGAATAATTAAAGGTGAATAATAATAATAATAATAATAATAATAATAATAATAATAATAATAAACCAAACTTAAAATGAATTTCTTTTGAATTACTGCTCTGTAGACTTTGTTTACGAGGTAGCCGTGTGGCCCTCCTCAAATACTGTTAGCCGAAAGGCCAAAAATTATGTGTATTAATAAATTGTAAATTAAAAACCCTGAAAGGCATATTATGCCGAACAGGCAGAAAATAAATTTAAAAAAATGACGCCATTACTTCTGTAATTTTATCGGTAGTTTCTTTAAAACAACTACAAGCTATATCTTTTTAATTGTGCAAAGAGCAAGGATACAACAACACGATTGAAAGCGACAATGTGTATAGTTTCAAATACTGTCTCGGTAGTCGGCATGTTGAATAAACACTACTTGAACCTGAAATTTCTTTTACTTCACAGCACTACACAACATGGCTCAAACTTGAAATAAACAAAATTTAAGAAAAGTTGTACAATATAGTTCTCATTCCCGGGAGAAACATGTTACTTCCGTTATTCGGAACATTAACATCAATGTTTCTACAAAACTGTTACCAACTTAAAAAGTAGTTCAGAAAAAAATGGAAATCGCTTGGCGCGATATCCGGACTGAAGCGTGGATGGTCAAACGGTCGGTCGCACATAGCTCTGCTCACACTAGATCTTCGGCAAGAGGAGGTGTATCTTTCCGGTTGGGAAGTATTTTTACCGTCCACTGGGAGATATTTCACCACCTATTCTATAGGCAGGAAGTCGCTTCCAGCGATATTCATTGCGATATTCTTACGCCTCTAGAAATCCATGTCAGCAATCGAAGAACGTAACGAGAATCAGTGACGTAGAGTTGCAGGTGGCTGTCAAACACTGATGCTTATCGCAGGCGGCAAATTTCTACGAACCAAGGATATAAATGTTGATCTCAAATATGAGAAATGTCTCAATTCTGGGGATTATACGGAAAAATAGTGAAAGTGCATGTAGCAGATGTGCTGTATCTGCTACAATAAAATATTTTCCATGAAATCGTGTTTTACTTTTGTTGGCGAGCTAGCGAAACTTTCTGAATTATCCTAGTAATAAACGCGAAAAAAAAGTAGAACGATTAATTTAAAAAAAATATTGGTAGCGTGAAATTTTTTTCTACATGATATTTTTGCTCCTCCCCTCTTCAGGAAATCATAAGACGGTTCTGGTAAAAAGATATGAGAAGAGAATTCATCCTGGAGGAGATTACTGACTTCCAGCTGCTCTGATCAGTTCAATTCTCCGCTGATTTCCCTTCTTTCACCGCTGAATACAGATGAATGCTGAAGCAGTACCATAAAAATCGGGCCTCAGACTGCGTGCAATCTCGCACAACCCTTGTATCATCTTCTTCCTTTACATTCACATAATCACTCTCGTACCGACACACTAGATTACCACACATGTGGGAAGGCCGGTCCAGAGCATACTAGAGTTTGAATCGACTGAGACGGTACCCAATGGGGGAGACACCTGGAAGGGAAATCTCCCGTAAGCCGACGCTTTACGGTACTTTCTAGCGGGACGGAAATACCGCCATTTCCGCATTATTAAGAGACTAATGACCGAGGGAAACAATATAAACTCAATAACGAAGGAATGAAAAGACAACGTCGCAAACTTCAACCACCCCGTCTAGGGACGTAGCAAGGCTGATGCAATCAGTATGTGGTATTAAGGACCCGGAAGACAGGGTCTCCAAATCAGTACATCCGTCGAATGCCAACAGAGAGCCACAAGGCATTCCGAGAGAACACATATACATGAAAGACACGGAACAAGCAATCATGTCCGCGGCGGAACTCGAACCCGCGACCATTCCGACTGAGGCGCAGAGTCGGAACACGCTCTAACATCCTCGGCCATTGATGTCGGGAATAGGGACGGGGGAGGCTCATCTGAACCCTCTAAATCGGGGCTCCGCAGTCATAACTACCTTTAAGGTCAGAAATGGGGGGGGAGGGAGAAGGCTCATCTGAACTTTATAAATCGGGACTCGGTAGTCATATCTACCATTGAGGTCGGAAATGGAGGGGGGAGGGGGAGGAGGAGGGGCAGGTGGGAGGGGGAGGCTCATCTGAACCCTCTAAATCGGGGCTCCGCAGTCATAACTACCTTTAAGGTCGGAAATGGGGGGGGGGAGGGAGAAGGCTCATCTGAACTTTATAAATCGGGACTCGGTAGTCATATCTACCATTGAGGTCGGAAATGGAGGGGGGAGGGGGGAGGCTCATCTGAACCCTCTAAATCGGGATTCGGTAGTCATATCTACCATTGAGGTCGAATATGAAAGGGGGTAGGGGGGAGGCTCATCTGAACCCTCTGAATCGGAGCTCTGCACTCATATCTACCATTGAGGTCGTGAATGGGGGGGGAGGCTCATCTGAACCCTCTAAATCGGGGCTCCGCAGTCGTATCTACACCTGTGCTACCGTCCCAATCCCAGCGACCAGCCCTCCCCCTGCCTTCCGTTCCATGGCGCATCCGCGGCGGGGCCAGAGCCTCGCGACCTGTCGCGAGCGGCCGCGTCCGCGTCCGCGTGCGCGCGAGACCGAGGTAACCCGACGCCGCTGAAACTCAAACCCGCGTCCGCCCACGCGGAAACCCGCCCGGTGCGGGCGGGTGTGCCTTTACTCGGGGTTTGATACGCCTTTCAGGTCAACGATCTCGCTGAATCTAGATCACAACAATAGAGGGCTGCCCCTGGCCCCGTAAGGTCTCGCAGGGACAGTTGCGGTGTCGGGGGCCTCTTTGCAGGAAACAATGTGCACGTAAGCGAACTTGTGGAATTTAATAAAAAGCAAAAATATACATTATCCTTATCATTATTACAGTTGACGATTTCGACGATTTGTAGGACACGAGGATCCCGCGGACATTTTCCTAATCATTATGCCAAAAATTATTTTGTTTGCAAGAAAAAGCCATGAAAGAATTGTTCTTGTAATTATAATTGTATCTTTCAAAGATGGATGTATTATTGAATCTAAAAAATGAGTTCACATGTGGTAACTTGCATATCTATTTATAGGTCACTTTCAAGAATCTTTGCTTTCCATTAACTACTCCTATCACTTGTCAATTATATTACATTTCAATTTTTTAGATTACATTACTTTCTTTAGACTAATTTGTATATTTGTGACACGTGGTTAGGCGGAAGAGCGGGCCTCATTGCCCGAGCCTCACCATATCATTAAAGACATTATTTTTATTATTATTATTATTATTATTATTATTATTATTATTATTATTATCCAACATATAATCAAAACCATCATATTTTTTCCGAACCTGAGAATCGTTGGATTTAGGAATCGAAGTACTTATATTACAGTGCTCTACTTATGTCGATGTGGATGAACCATTGCAATCGGTGGTTAATTGTTGGTCAACAACGATGAAATATTTTAGAAAAAAGATCATGAACGTTCTGCCCAGAGTGGGCGCTGTTGGTGTAATGCTGAAAGTGCCTTGTTCACTCGTAGGCATTTTACCCACGACATTCCCCACCTACGTCATTCCCCACTTTAATACTGAATCGTATATTGGGTTTTTGTGCCCTCCCCCCAAAAAACAACAACATACGTTTGTGACACGAGTTCGCATCACTCTTCAGAAAACATGATACGAAACATGCGCATGTTTAGAATGATTCAAATACATTATCCATGTACGGTACATTGCTTTTGGGTATGTTTGTATAGAGTAGAATGTAAATAAATACGTAAATATGTAATATACGTTATAAAAAATTCAAAATTTTTGAAGGGTTGTCACTTAACATTGCTGAATTTGAACAACGCCATCTTCTGATTTGAAATAATTGACGCCAAATAATTCTCAATGTTGCACATACATTCAATAATTTGTATTCTTCATTGTGTTTATTCCTTGATCATTAAGGTTAACGACTTTTGCGGCTACCTTGAACACCTACCCAACCAAGAGATCATAAGAAGGTCTCAACGACGCACTCCATTCCGCGAAACTAGACAGTCTATACATAAGTGTCGAGGACGAAGCTGCGGCAATTATTCCACGCGAGAAAATATCGTCTTTTAATCTATCATACCTTTTTGTCGGCGCAGAATTAAAAACTGCGTTACTCTCGGAAACTCGTTATTTTCCAGAACCCCTCGCCCACTTGAAACACGCAGGCGACGACCTCTTCTTCACAAATGCCCAGAGGCACTGGGCACGGATGGGAATAAACTGAGCGAGATGGCTCAGTGACAACATGCGTTGCAGCGCTTCTGACCGAGAAGTCCTAAGGATTGAATCCCGACTCGCAAGGTAGGTCCAAAGATGGAGGGGAATTCTAGCGGCCGGTTGCTCTGATGGGAAGTTTTCCGTGGTTTCTCCTATCAATATCAGGCAAATGCAGGAGCATTTCTTTTAAAATAGGGACACCAACTGCGCGCGATCTTTCCTTCATCTTCCTCGTCTCTTCGATCTATCCTTACCCCTTACTTACACTTACAAGGACTACATAGCTCACACGTCAAGGATCCAGCTGAGAGCTTAAAGTTTGACCCGGCTGGGGTGAAGCACCGCTGGGGGAGATATCTGGGGGAACATTCTCCAGTAGCCGAAGTATAGATCGGCGCAGGATCAGACTCTCCAGCACAGGAGGAACATCGCCAGCACTCGGGATAGAACATGCACAATACTTACAGGACTAACGAACAAAGTAGTGGACGCTTCCGGAAACACTTAAAACACTCACTCACTCACCTGAGAGGAATAAACTCGGCAGCCGGAGTGTGGGAAAGAGTTCGGGGTCAAGAACCCCTCCCGAAAAAGGTCACCCGACACCGGGGGCACTTTTTATTTAGATTAAATTATAAATTCTACAAAACTGCATCCAACCACGCAACGGCGAACGAGTTTCCTCGCCCACCGCCCATTGGTTTACGGCGCGACCGCCGCGCGCGGTAGCGCAGCGAGCACTCGCGTCAACAGGTGCCCGGCTCCGGAGGTGACCCGCCGTCTGATTAGGGAACCCCCATGCTGCGCCGAACATCGGCCGCGCTGGCGAAGGGGCTGGAGAGCAGTATCAGAGTTCAAGGCATCTTAGGTTGTGGGTTCGATTGATTGATTGATTGGCTGATTGACCGATTGGCTGATTGACCGATTGGCTGATTGACCGATTGGCTGATTGACCGATTGGCTGATTGACCGATTGGCTGATTGACCGATTGGCTGATTGACCGATTGGCCGATTGACCGATTGGCTAATTGACCGATTGGCTGATTGACCGATTGGCTGATGACCGATTGGCTGATTGGCCGATTGGGTGATTGGCCGATTGGGTGATTGGCCGATTGGGTGATTGGTTGATTGGTTGATTGATTGGGATTTCCGGGCGCATCAGCTGCTATGGTCATTTCTCCCGCATGTGTTGCACATGTTATGTCCCAGGAGTTGGCGGCGTTCCTCACCCGATGAAACATGAAATTCTGCGCTAACCTTCACGACGCGTCGTGAACACGTTTCATGAACCTTTGCGAAAGTTTGTGCGGTTTCCCTTTCCAAGTATCTCTCCCCTGCGGGGCACGGCCCCGGCTGGGACAAGCTCCCGACTGGTCTTGCGACGTGTGTGGTAGTTTAGCGCAGGAAAGTGTGTAATTGTGTGAGTTAAAGCAGAGAAGTGGGAGCAAGGATGAGGAAGAAAATATCACTTGCGCTATGGCCCGTTTCTTAGGTTACGGCACGCTATTCCCTTGTTATTATGGAAGAAAACGCGGAAAACAGCCGATCAGTCCAACCGGCCGCTAGAATAATATTCTCCATAATTCCATAATCCTCATTCTCTCTATTCTCCTAGAATAATAGACTCCAGTACTATAACGGAAAATTTAAATTGATGAAGAAGACTCCAGTATTGAAACCCCTTGCCAGTAGTGAAGCCAGATGTTCTGCGTAGGCTGCTTCGCCAGCATCCAAGAGAGAAGTTTAGTGATTATGAGTCGAAGTGCCCCAACGAAAATTGACTTAAAAATATTGGGCTTGCAACAGCTTCATACCGAATTACACGGCGTTCTTTCAGCTTCAAATATTAATTAATATTTTGCTCATTATGTTATCTCGTTGCCCATAACAGGATCTCCGTAAGCTAATTAATTAATAAATGCAATTTGTGCGATTACATTGCAAAAAGGAAGAGCTGTAGAAACTTTTCTACAGAATACTACAATCACAAATGAACTGTACGGAAACTTGAAAACTTCAAAAATATTGTTTCTTGCCATTTAGTAATCATTCTCCAAGCCTATAGAAAAGAGAAAGAATATAATCACTATTCATTGTGGACATAGAGTTAATATTTGTTTTTGCAAAATATAATTGAAATGTTTTATATTTACCAAGATCTGTATGTGCATATACTACAATGATGTTATAGTTGTTTATGTCAGGAAATAGTCAACTTGAACATGTAGTTGATTTTTTTAAAGGGCCGTAGTATATGTCACAGAATTGCTCGTTATCGAGTTAATATACACTCATAAGCAAAGGAATTAAAGAAAAAATCTCATCGAACTCTGAACTTAAAAGCATTTGCGAATTTAAAAAATTATTACTCGCAACTAGTGCGTGAGGTCATTCGCGCAATAGTTACTTAACTTTTATTTTATTTTTAAATCAGAAAAATTGAAACAATCTTAGCTTTATTATATTACTGGAAATAAAGTTATTAATGGATGCATATATGCAGTAAAATATGGAATAATAAATTGGAATTAAAAGCAAATAGAAAGCTCTCCCAGAGAATATCATGACTGCTCCGAATGTGGTCATTTTCAAGACGAAACTGGACCCCCACCTAATTCAACTCCCAGCCTCTGAGTGGCCAGTCGTGCCAATACAAAGAATTCACGGACGTACAAAACGGATAAATCTGACAGTTTTCGACAGTTGTCTGATTGTTAACACAGAAACGTCGGAAATGTACAACTCACTTCCGTCTTTAGTTATCACGTTTATTTTGTTTTAGACCTGTATAATTAAAACGTATACTACGATTTATTTTATATAGTGTCATAATTCAATTTATATCTAATTCATTAGCCATTTATTTATATAATCACTGTGGTATTATAATTTTTGTATAATACGAAATGTACTATAATTGTACCGGGGCATTATCAGGTAACTGACTGTCCGTTGTAACAAATAAAATATGATAAATTCCAAAATTTAAATAAATAAATGAAAGTAGTCCTCTAGGCTATACTGTAACCTAAAACATTCTGAACGCCGTAGCTGTAATTTAAAATTCCCGGTTTTATGAACAAAAGATAACATGATTGGCATTTTCCTCACCTAACATCCTTAACACAGGGGAATGAACTGAAGAAAGATATATCTCGAAACAGTAGGACAGAAGAGAAAAAAGAAATTGGTAAAGGAAATTATTCAGTAAAAATGTAATTAAAGTCTTAAAAATTGCAAAATACCATGAAATGGATTCTTTACGGAGGTTATGTTATTCAGTGCCGTGATTTATTTCACGAGAAGAACGTTTTTTCTGTATTTATGAGCAAAGTTAAGTGTCTATTTAAAGAAATGTCTTCTTACAGAAGTGAAGCAGTTGTAATTTTCAAATGATCTTTATGAACAACCGTCTTGATACACTGGCAGGAGCAAGTGTCAGAAGACAGCATGCTGAGTTTGCTGCGGGGGCAATAACGAGTAAAACGGGTGAGGTAGTCCAGAAGCTCTGATTTACGCTTTTACAAGGCTGTAAACCGCGTCTGTATTACACCAGGTGCTTCGGTTCATGTAACAGGTCGAGTGCTAGTTGTTCTACATTTTTTGAGGTCAAAATATTCAGGTAATATCGCTAAAATAGCCTACTGAAGCAACGAACTTCTGTCGTTTATTCTCCTAACGAACGTGCTGAGTATCGGAAGCAAATAGAGTTCTTTTAAGAGATAAAAGGAACAAGAGAGTATTAAAGATTACGGCCCTTCGGAATGGAAACTACACTTAAATGTAGTGGCCACACTGAAGATCATTTCGGTTGTTTAAAGAATTATTGTATTACAGCACTCAATTCGTAATGGCAAAATGTGTGTTCTATTTTTAATCAATTTATTTAAACCCCGAATTTATCCAAAACGCGCAATTTTGTTCCAATAGGAACCACTTGAATAATGGAAATTTATTTAAATGTCAGATATTTGACTCAGTTATGGCCAAACTATATTCTAACCCCTTAACATGTTTGAGGCCAAAATTACAAAACAGTAATATACAGTAATTACAGTTCATGTACCATAAACGGTAAGTTCATGTAACATATAAACATTAATAAGCTTTTACAGCTTTAATTAATAAGCGTTTAGAGCTTATTGTAACTGTAAAATAAGCGGAAAATAAATAAATAATCGTTAATCTACTCCTCACCGTCAGAAGACATTAGCTTCAAATTCTGCATGTTCAATAAGTGGAAAGACTGCCATTTTTTATTTTTGAAATTTTATGACAGAAAATACTACTACCCACGCTGTGTCCACCACTGATTTCGTTAACCTAATTCCTTACATTTGCGCTTGACGAATTTGATATGATTGCGAAAGAGGCAGAACCCTTTTCATTTCGTAACAAGGTCCGGTTTCCGAACCTTGTGGGCTTCCACGAGTGTCGCCCAGAGTCTGAGTCTCGTCTCGCGACGGCTGCGGGCTCGCCGCCACATTCCACGCGCTCGGGCGGGTGGGTGGGAGGGTTTTGGGTGGTTGGGCCGCGCCCACGCGCCGTCAATCGGCCGTTTTGTCCGACATTAGGGGTAATTACGAGCGCGCTCCGCTCGGCGCGTGCGCGGAGATTGGAATGCCCCCCGCTGCGCCGGGCGGCCGGGCGCTGCGGCAGGCGACGCCGTCGGAGCGGGCGGAGAAGAGACGCCTGACTGCGACGGAGGCGGCGGACGAAGCCGGCTGATGAGAACAGGGATAACGGATGAAAACTGGAGAAAAAGTAGATATCAAATGTGGACAAGACAGGACAGGAAGCCATCGGTGTGGGTGGCTCCAAGTGTGGCGGCGCTTACGTTCCCTTTTTCTCTGCGCGTCCCGTCTATCTCTCTGTGTGCATAAATGCGTGAGAAGCGCACGTGTGCGTAATATAATGCGGGTTGGGTAAAAGGATTGAAGTAAATAGAGTCATGGAAAGGAGCAAGAAGGGAGGGAAGAAAGTCATAGGAATGAGAGAGAAAGAGAGATAGAGATGAGTGAGAGGAGAGAGTTGAGAGGAAAGATAGAAGAGAGAATGGAGAGAGAGCGGAGAGAGAGAAAGATAGAGAGAGAGAATGGAAAAAGAGAGAAACAAAGAAGGAAAGAAAAGAAGGAAAGAAAGAAGGAAAGAAAGAAGGAAAGAAAGAAGGAAAGAAAGAAGGAAAGAAAGAAGGAAGAAGAAGAAGAAGAAGGAAAGAAGAAGGAAAGAAGAGGAAAGAAAGAAGGAAAGAAAGAAGGAAAGAGAAGAAAAGAAAGAAAGAAAGAAAGAAAGAAAGAAAGAAAGAAAGAAAGAAAGAAAGAAAGAAAGAAAGAAAGAAAGAAAGAAAGAAAGAAAGAAAGAAAGAAAGAAAGAAAGAAAGAAAGAGAAAGAAAGAAAGAAAGAAAGAAAGAAAGAAAGAAAGAAAGAAAGAAAGAAAGAAAGAAGAAAGAAAGAAAGAAAGAAAGAAAGAAAGAAAGAAAGAAAGAAAGAAAGAAAGAAAGAAAGAAAGAAAGAAAGAAAGAAAGAAAGAAAGAAAGAAAGAAAGAAAGAAAGAAGAAAGAAAGAAAGAAAGAAAGACAGAAAGAAAGGAAAGAAAGAAAGAAAGAAAAGAAAGAAAGAGTTTACGTATCCATACAAAATCGGATTGCACCATTAATAGCTTCTACAAGTGGTGTGTTGTAGTGCTACCCTTGCAAGGTACCAGATGAGGGAACGCTTGCGGATGACTACCTTGCAGATGTCTAGAGGTCGGCAACAGGTAGAGAGGTAATTTAGATGCACACAGAGGCGACGCTAAAGGCATCAGAAGTTACCAGACGGCAGGAGAGCACGAGAGCTTACAAAATGGGGGCGGTGTATTCTGAAAGCGTCTGCGGCAGCAGCGGAGGCGGTTCCAGCAGGTTGGAGGAGATTAGAAGCGAATTCCACGAGGGTCTGTCTGCCAGCCGCACGCATCTGCGGCTGCGTTGCAATGGTCAACGGCCGTCCACCCCCTCCCTCTCGCTGGAGCCCTGCAGTTACGTAATCTAAAATTACGCTCAGCCATCACCTGTTGCCACTGCCGCTGCCTGTTCAGATTGCGGTGCCTTCGACGCTATTCCCTCTTCGTATATACTCCGATTTTAACACAGTGGCACTTCAAGGGGACGAGCTGAACGGAGAAGAGAGAGGGGAACACTGTAAACCAATAGGAAGTCGGAAGTGTCGTTGCGACTTAAATTTTTGATATTGGAACTCGCGATTGGATGACAATGTTCCCCTCTCCTTTCAGTTCCTAACCTTCAAGTGTCACCATGTTTAAATCGGAGTATAATGGCGGGTCTTGATCACCGTCTTCATGGTTACTCTCTATACAATTATCACCTTCGTCGTCAACCCGCCATCGTGACCCTCTCTCCTCGCCAACATAATTTTCATCATTGCACTTCCCCACTACAAGGCGCTGATACCGCTTCCTTGTGCTGCCACCACAGTATTGCTTCGTTATAAGCTTCATCCCATACGATTTCATTCTTATCACTCACTTCACCACAAGAAGTATTTCTTAATCACCAGAGATATCTCTGCACCAGCAATGAGAATTCCTTATAACAAGTTTTAATTTTCCTTGATAAAACGCTTAACAAGGAAAATCCCTAACAAAATCATATATTTACAATCACAAATAACTTCTTCATTTCCTCAAATGTGTTTTTTCATCATTGCCACTAAGTGCACCACCAAAAATATCTGATCAATCAACAGATCAATAAATTGACTCAAACATCACCATAATTGCCTCATATGTACTCTATTGACCGTCCCACAGCATTGCTTAAAATGCTTCATTGAATCTTCACATTGACATTGTACATTACCTTTTACTCGTTTCCCTCATCGCCATTGCTATTTTTAACGTCACAGTCACCAACACCTCATGTGTACCGTATCTCCACTGCTCATCATCACTTGCTTGTTTGTTCCCCTCGAACATCACGTGCATATTGCATTTGCGTGTTTTAATTGTGTTTTCTAAGCTTACAAAACGCCGGAACTGCAGCTGATCCGCAACTAGGTACGACGATTCTCAGTCTTTCACATCTCCAATAACCCGCCATTTCGCTTGACAGGCGCATTCTTTGTTAATTTCTCGTAACTCGACATTGAACATATTGAATATTGTGAGAATGATGAGGTGTGTTGACACATTATTCAAGGACGAAATATTTAAAGTAATCTTTGTCAACAGATTTATTCGGAGAGCCGGCTTTCGACAGCTTTGCGCTATATATGGCGTTATACATGGTATTCTACCTAGACAAAGATCACTTCAATTATTTCATCCTATAATGCTCATTCCACATGATCGATTGTTTCCGCCTTCATCTTTCTAACTTTTGAATGTCCGAGGCGGAACCGAGAAACCGTCACCGTCACAGTTACCGTCACAGTTACCGTCACAGTTACCGTCACAGTTACCGTCGCAGTTACCGTCACAGTTACCGTCACAGTTACTATTATCATAACCGTCTCCGCCGTCGTCGCCCTCACCATCGTCACTACTGTCACCGCCATCGCCACCCTCACCATCGTCACTACCGTCACCGTCGTCTCCGACGTCATTGAAGTCTCCGCTGCAATCGCCCTCACCGCCATCGTGAACGATCAGCGACACCCAGCCGTTGCCGTCACCGTCACCGTTATCGTCACCGTCACCGTCACCATCACCATCACCGCCGTCGCCACCGTCGCCGCCGTCGCCCTCACCATCGTCACTACCGTCACCGTCGTTCCCGACGTCATCGCCGTCTCCGCCGTCATCGCCCTCACCGCCATCGTGAACGATCACCGTAGTTCCCACCGGTAGCGCGAGTGTGCCCAGTGGGCGCGTCCCTGTAATTCACCTTGTCGTGTGTTTTGAGAAGCGGCGGCGCGCCCGACGTGACGGCGGCGGGCCGTGGCGAATTCCGCGACGCGGTGCGGCGCGCGGGAGAATTAGAACGCTTTTTGTTTTTCATCGTCGCCGCCGCCGCCGCCGCCGCCGCCGCCGCCGACGACATTGCGCGGCTACAAGTCGCCAAATGTCTTGCGCCATTTCTTTTGTGCAGCTGTTACCAACTTCGAATTTGAAGTGGTAGGTGCGTTAAGGCAAGTGCACATTTCTATAGCGCTGTCTTCTGTGAGTAACCCATGCTGTGTGAAACACACGTGGATTAACACCTCTGGCCATACGGGTTAAAAGCTCCGTAAGAAATTTGTTTTTCGAACAGTTAAAGCGTATGGACACACGGAACCCGGGTGGAGTCCTTTTTATAAGTAGTGGTGATTCAGAAGTCGCACGTGCATGTAGTTCTAGTTCAGTTAACTGAACAGTTTGTAAAATAATTGAAACTGTTATGTAATTCAATCGGCCAAATTGATTAACTTCGCTCACAATATCCAAGTCTATGGCGTGACTCCGGCCCCTGAAATTAACTGAAAATAACCTTGAGTTCAACCAACGCAAAATTTCCAACTACTTTTACGTCAAAACACAGTTATAGCTTAACTTACCTCGCATTCATTTTGAAAATATTTCTAAATTAAAAGAAATTGAAACTCTTCACAAATTCATTATATTTTAAATAACTGTTTAACACCTACATTGAAAGTTGCATTTTGTCGTTCTATGATCAGCTTAACTTAATGAATACTTTTCAAAAGTAATTTTACTAGTAGTTCCGGTTATGACTTCTTGAATCACTGCTATTTATAGTACACTTTACTTGTCTTCGGTATATACATATATTCTTTAGCCGATTCTCAAAAAAAGACTGGCGTCTCGAAAGATCCTGTGTATGCAATACCCCACGTAATATAACATTGACAAGTTTTGTCCGTGTGAAAAACAAAGTTAATTTGCACGACTTGACAGATACCTCTGCATTACGTCGTTGAAAGAGAAATAAGAACGAGTCGTTTTGCAGTAGGTGATACATAAAATTTAACCGGAAGTCACAATAACATTTTTTTACACAGTGCACCAAGCCAGGGATCTCCTCCAGCGCCAAGCCATACACGCCCGGCTGGGCTCCCGTCCGGTGTAATAGGGAACTGCATGTGAGAAGAAGTAAAGGATGAGCATAGGACAACCAACAGGAAGGCGGAAAAATCGCGCGTCCTTGGCCGGTTTATTAGGATACTGCTCTGGTATTCTCCTAGTGTTCAGTGGAGAAACACTGTACTACTCAAAAATTGATCGATCGAAAACTACTGAATAGACCAGCAGGACTCTAGAATTATTTTCCAAATAGCAGCTGACTTCGACCTAGCTATCTAGCTAGAGCCGAAAACCTGCCACTGTGGGAACTCTAACACTACGACGTCCGGGTCGGAGGCACTGCAGTGAATCAATTGACGCCCTGAGCCACCTAAAGCGGTCTAGTTTTCCAAGTAACGACAGTTATTTTAAACAATATATTTCTTAATGAATGCGTGCAGTTAAAAGTCATGCATTGTTTTAGCACGTTGTTTTCGTTTACATTCGAAGGAAGACAGAGAGACATTCGAAGATAAACAGACTTTCGAAGAAATAATTTAAGGAATTCTTTTTTTTCCCTCGAAGATACTATGTACAGCAAATCTTGTTATATTTTATTATCGTTATATTTCATTTCAAGATGACATTTGAGACAACAGTGAAGAATTACGAAGATTAAAGTAATGTAAGTCTTTACATTTAAATTGCAGATTTCATGAACGAGTTATTTCATACGTACTTATCATATGTAAATGCAAGTTTGAAAGAGAATACTCATCAGTTTCTCTCCTTTAATCAGTAAAAAGATAAATAAAAATGTAGCACTCTTGTGTAAAATAATAAACAAATTTCGAGAAGAAGAAACGAAAAGAAAAGAAGAAAAAACGTCTTCCAACTGAATCTGTTCCCAGCTGAACTTTTCCATTTCACGGCCCGTGTCATGCCCGTTGCAGCAACCGAGCAGCGCATGAGACCTCGAGTCCAAAGCGGGGAGCGGTCGTGACAGACTTCACAACGCGCGCGCTCTCCCGGGGCGAAAGGCTCTGAAAGGGGTGCGCGACCGCGTGACGGGTGTCCGGTCGGCGACAGCAGGTGAGACCGCCACTGTCACAGCGATTACCGGCGTGGAACAGGAGCGGTGCGGGGCGGTGTGCGGGGCGGTGTGCGGGGCGGTGTGCGGGGCGCTGTAGGGACGACTAGGTATCTCCCACCAGCGGGGCAAGCTTTAAGCTCCTGACTGGTCTCCAAGCATGTGTGGTCCTGTAATGCAGGGGGTAAGTAAGTAAGTAAAACCCAGTAAGGGGGTGAGGACACGGAAGAGGAAGGCGAGATCGCGCGCGGTCCGTGGCCCGTTTGTTAGGATACTGCTCCGGCATTCATCTGGTGTTGGTCGGAGAAGACTACCGAACAGAGCAGCTGCACGCTAGAATCCTTCTCCAGGCAGAGGCTGAACTCGACCGAGCTATTTCGAAGCTGTTTCGAAAACCATCGGGACTCGAACCCTAGGACCTCAGTCAGTGACATTAATTTATTATCTTTTCGAAAAAGCATCTTTAGTTCAAAAATTCAATGAGAAAAAACCCTCTACCTTGTCAACTCTCTCTCCTAACTCATCTATTTGTCTTCGCTCATTTTAGTAACAGTATATCATAAAAGTTTACATTGTAAGCTGGCATCATTATCTTCATGAACAGTTTCTCTTATTTTGAACTCATAGTGTTTTTTTAAGAAACCCTCCAACTGATGCCCTGAGCCACCTAAGCCGTAATGTGTTGTTCGATCGTCACTAGAGATTGGTAAGTGATGTTAGAACTTGTATATTAATTTTTGTAAATTAGGGTAAATAAGGAGTGTACAGAGTTCGTGTTTGTATCTCTTTTCAACCTTGATTTCACATTAGCATGCCAATTAGAAACAATGATTACAAACGTACGAAAAAGATAGTTATAAAGACCATGACTAGAGGATGATCTCCCCAAAATTAATCAAACCCCTTGATTACAGTTCGTTTTAGTTCCAGAGACAGCCAAGACCCTCTTTTTCTACTCTTAGAAAAGAAAAACAACACATTACTCCAAATGCCTAATTCATTGGAGCTGTCACACGGGGTATTCCAGCCCGCACCATCAATTGTTGGACACTTATAGCATTACGCTACCGCTGCCGCCTTCGCCTCCTTCCGTTTCTTGCGCTGTCCTCCGTGTCCGGATGCGGTTTTTGTGCCCGAGCTCTACAGCGATGCCATTGACCGTCTGAGCCCCGGAGCTGTAGATGGCGCTGGGCGTGCGGCTGGGGCTCGGTAATGGTTGCCATGGAAACGGTTCTATTTACTGTGCTTCAACGACGTTCTAATCTTATAGGACTTACAATGATTTAAATGTTGAGACAGTAGTAGTGAATCATACTTACCGGACATCTAATCGTTTGTCCAATTGTCCATATAATTGTCTGTCCTGTTAAACAAACGATGCTATACCAAACTTTCTTAAATTTTAAAATAAAAATACAAGTACAGGTAGCCTTGATGATGACCGTTCTTAAAATGTTAAATTCACTACCATTTATAAACAACTCGATTGTGAGAATGCTGATGAGATGTTGACGTAATTAAATGATGAAATAATTGAAGTTATCTCCGTCACCTTTATGGATTTATTTAGACAGCCGGCTTTGCCGTCATCATCAGTCTACAAATAAAAATAAAATACAAAGTAAATACGAAATAAGAAAATAAATATAAAGGGGGATTAATTATAAAATAAGAAATACATTTAAAATTATAATAATTACAAACCAATAGCAAATGAAGTTACAGAAAGTGAAACTTATTAATGATGCCGGAAAAGCCGTCGAAAGGCAAATGCATTAAGTTGACGAAGAATACTTCAATTACTTATTTCATCATCTCGTTAAGACATTATGGGGAAAGGACAAGGGGTCGGGAGAAGATGAGAAAGTGGAGTTCGAACATGGAGACTACGAACGGGGAACGACAAAAGGGACGAAGTGAGGATGAAGCGGAGGAAGATGAAGCGGCGGAAGATGAAGTGCTGAAGGAGTAGGCAGCCGAAGATCAAGTGGTAGTTAAAACGGTAGGAAAAGCAGATGAAGAAGTGGTAGATGAAGAAGTGGTAGATGAAGAAGTGGTAGAGGAAGAAGCGGCATGGGGAAAAGTGGGTGAGGCACAAGCGGGAGAGGCACAAGCGGGAGAGGCAGATGAGGGAGAGGCAGATGAGGGAGAGGCAGATGAGGGAGAGGCAGATGAGGGAGAGGCAGATGAGGGAGAGGCAGATGAGGGAGAGGCAGATGAGGGAGAGGCAGATGAGGGAGAGGCAGATGAGGGAGAGGCAGATGAGGGAGAGGCAGATGAGGGAGAGGCAGATGAGGGAGAGGCAGATGAGGGAGAGGCAGATGAGGGAGAGGCAGATGAGGGAGAGGCAGATGAGGGAGAGGCAGATGAGGGAGAGGCAGATGAGGGAGAGGCAGATGAGGGAGAGGCAGATGAGGGAGAGGCAGATGAGGGAGAGGAAGATGCGGGAGAGGAAGATGCGGGAGAGGAAGATGCGGGAGGGAGAAGCGGGAAAGAAAGAAGAGGGAGAAGCGGGAGAGGAAGAACCAACAGAGGAAGAAGCGGTAGAGTACGTTGCACTAAAGAAGGAGTGCAAGGGGACAGACTATGCGGTAGAAAAAGGGATGCTGGGCGGTGGGGAAGGCGGAGATAGCGGCGTTGGGATAATGGCGGTAGGAGAGGACGCGGAAGTGGTGGCGGCGGGAGCCCTGACGGCGGCCAAGGGCGAGGTTGCGGAGGCGAAGGGGCCGCGGGCCGTAACCCCGGGTCACGGGCGCTCCAAGCGGACAGGTGCGAAAGCGCTCGACGCCGGTGATTCTCCGGACGCGATATCCGCATCGCCTCCGCCTTCGACCCGCTCCGCAGCTGGGCCGCTTAATGATGCTTTCTCAAGACGTTGCGCTTAAACGTCTCCTCCCAGTCAGTTCATTCGCAAATATTCTCTTCCCTTGGTTCCTGTATGTTTCACCTCCAAATTTTATTTTTCGTTGAAATTCATGTTTGCTGATCGAATGCTTATCACTCGTGACTATTAATTTTCGTTACTCACAATGCGTGATCGACTTTTTCCAGGTAAAACGTATAGATTGTTATGGTCTCCTCTCCCAAAACAGTGTTTACGTTGAAACTTTCATTGTACATTATACTTTTTATTTAATTTTCTTCTACCCTATTATTCACCTTACTATTATATTCAGTTTCATTCAACGTTTCTACAACACAGTTTTTTTCGGCCAAGACCATGGTGGTTATCAGTTTATTTGAAATACTGATTTGAAAACATTCTTGTCAAGAGAACAACGCCTGTAATAAACACCAAAAACAAAATATTCTCTTACGGAACAATATTTATTTACATCCTTATACGTCGTGTCCTAATGTTTGAGTTCAATACCCATTCGTTTTTTTTTTGTTTTTTTTTTTTCAATTTCTCTGTTCGTATTTTCCTTGCTCTGATTGTTATATTTTGTTTTTGTTTTTTCTAGTAATAATTTTCCGCTTAGACAACAGACAATTCAAACGGTTTGCTCCTTACTTTGTATTCATTCCTGATCTGACAATTCTTTCAATTAGCGGCCATATATTTTTCATCACTACTACCCACTTCTTCGTTCTTCTTCATCGGTATTCATCACTTCATCTTGACTCTCATCCTCACTGCACGAGCACTACAACCTCTACCGCGAAACCCATCGCCATTTCCCCCTCAGCCGCCGCTCACGGCTCGGTCAGCTCCTCTTGTGTTTTCCTCTCCTCCGTCGTCGCTTTTGTCACCTGCTCCACAGTTTTCTTCTCCTGCATCAGCACTTCCTCTTCTGCTTTCGCCGCCTCTTCCACTTTTCTGCCCCGCCCATTTCGCTTTCTCACCCCGCCTCTTCCACTTTTCGTCCCGTCTCTCCCACGTTTTCGCACCGTCTCTTCCACTTCTCCGGTATCTCCTCCTCCTGTATAACCTCCTGTACCCCCATTCCTTGTCGTCCGTCTTTACCACTGCCACCTCCTCCTCTTTCTCCTCTGCCGTCATTTCCACTACCTCTTACTCCTCCGCCACCTCTTCTGCCTCCTCTGCCAGCACCGCCTTCGCCGAAGAATGCCGCCGCATAAAACGCGCCGTGAGCTTTGTTTGAGTTAATAACCGCCCATTCCGGCTACCTTCGGAAGGCCGGGTGGGCAGGAGGTAGGCGGAGGCGGGAGGCGGGTGGCGGACGGCCGACAGGGGCGCCCTCCGCCGCCGTTGCCGCCGAATTGATGCGCGCCCCGCGGCTCTGTGGATTCCCGCGTGCGCTACGGAGACGCCGCCGTCGCCGTCGCGCCAGGGGTGCGCAAATTCACCTGCGCCCGCGCATCCCGCCGACGCACGCACACGCATACATACGCACTTACACGCACACACAAGCGCCCACGCACACACAAGCGCCCACGCACACACAAGCGCCCACGCACACACAAGCGCCCACGCACACACAAGCGCCCACGCACACACAAGCGCCCACGCACACACAAGCGCCCACGCACACACAAGCGCCCACGCACACACAAGCGCCCACGCACACACAAGCGCCCACGCACACACAAGCGCCCACGCACACACAAGCGCCCACGCACACACAAGCACCCACGCACACACAAGCACCCACGCACACACAAGCACCCACGCACACACAAACACCCACGCACACACAAGCACCCACGCACACACAAGCACCCACGCACACACAAGCGCCCACGCACACACAAGCACCCACGCACACACAAGCACCCACGCACACACAAGCACCCACGCACACACAAGCACCCACGCACACACACTCACGCACACACAAACACTCACGAACACACAAGCACCCACGCACACACAAGCACCCACGCACACACAAGCACCCACGCACACAAGCACCCACGCACACACAAACACCCACGCACACACAAGCACCCACGCACACACAAGCACCCACGCACACACAAGCACCCACGCACACACAAGCACCCACACACACACAAGCACCCACGCACACACAAGCGCCCACGCACACACAAGCACCCACGCACACACAAGCACCCACGCACACACAAGCACCCACGCACACACAAGCACCCACGCACACACAAGCACCCACGCACACACAAGCACCCACGCACACACAAGCACCCACGCACACACAAACACTCACGCACACACAAACACTCACGAACACACAAACACTCACGAACACACAAACACTCACGAACACACAAACACTCACGAACACACAAACACTCACGAACACACAAACACTCACGAACACACAAACACTCACGAACACATATGCATGAAGACACTTGCACGAACACACAGGAGCACGAACACACAGGAGCACGAACACACAGGAGCACGAACACACAGGAGCACGAACACACATGAGCACGAACACACATGAGCACGAACACACATGAGCACGAACACACATGAGCACGAACACACATGAGCACGAACACACAGGAGCACGAACACACAGGAGCACGAACACACATGAGCACGAACACACATGAGCACGAACACACATGAGCACGAACACACATGAGCACGAACACACATGAGCACGAACACACATGAGCACGAACACACATGAGCACGAACACACATGAGCACGAACACACATGAGCACGAACACACATGAGCACGAACACACATGAGCACGAACACACATGAGCACGAACACACATGAGCACGAACACACATGAGCACGAACACACATGAGCACGAACACACAGGAGCACGAACACACAGGAGCACGAACACACAGGAGCACGAACACACATGAGCACGAACACACATGAGCACGAACACACATGAGCACGAACACACATGAGCACGAACACACATGAGCACGAACACACATGAGCACGAACACACATGAGCACGAACACACAGGAGCATGAACACACAGGAGCACGAACACACAGGAGCACGAACACACAGGAGCACGAACACACATGAGCACGAACACACATGAGCACGAACACACATGAGCACGAACACACATGAGCACGAACACACATGAGCACGAACACACATGAGCACGAACACACATGAGCACGAACACACATGAGCACGAACACACACATGCAGTTCCCGCAGAATGCACACACCCGTCGGCAACTCAGTGGCTCGGAGTCGGAGAATTGTGCGTTCGTGACGCGGAATATTCATGACAAAAGCGAGTTCCATAGCTATTAATGCGAAGTTGTCTTGGGAGCAATGTGTAAGCTCACGTCCAATTTTATCTTCATTAGCTTATACAGATAGATGCAGAATGAGGCGTGCAATGATTATATAGATCACGTTTTAAGAAGTTGTCTCAATCTACATTTTTAATTCAGTAAATCGCGTTCGATGGTTTGACCATTACGCTACACGAAGTTTCGTAGAGGCGAAGAATTGCGAGTTCATGACGCGGAATATTCATGACGTCGAAGAACCGAGAATTCCACAGTCGTTAAAGCAATGTTGTCTTCTTCACGTAATACGCATGAACAATCCGGGTCTACCTTGAATGTTGGCTGAAAATATCAGTTTTGCGTTTTTCATTCGGAAACTAGGGATGTCTTACGAGCGGAGGATTGATGTTCTCATAATAACCATTGCCTTTACTTTTACCACCACCATTTGCATTTCTATAACTGCTCCAAGTGCCTGTGTACAGATATTATAATGTACGAAAAAGATTGAAAAGTCGTTTCAGGTCTGAGAAACGATTAATTTTGTAGGGAAAGTTTTCATATACATGATTCTATGCCTATGCTCTATCTATGATTTCGACCAAGACCTCATATAATGGGAGAATTACAAGTTTCGTTTTAAATGATGTTTTTGTTCTTGTTTGGCACTTTCCGAGGGAAAGAGTGCATGAGATCTATTTTCCCATGAGGTAGAATCGTGTCATGGACAGGGCTTTTCAATGATTTTTTTATGAAAGACTCGAGATGAAATATCATTGAACTTGAACACAGCATACCGAATTCAATTGATGAGTTAATATAAAGTGGTAAAGAAATAAAGCTGACTTTCCTCGGTACCAATATTTTATGCAGAATTTATTTGGGCGAGTTTAAACATACGTTCGTGTTCGTAATCTGGAAAAACAGAAATGTCTACAAGAAACATTTTTTTTTTAAATCAAGGAAAGAGACGGTGAGTCCGTTTATATTAATATTGTAATTGAAAAAAAATACCACGCAATATGACCAAATTCTCTCCAATTGATGCATAGAAAATTCCAAATCCATTTCGAAAGGAAGAGTTCGCTGGTACAAATGAACATCAGGAGCTATTAACTTTCTAAAAAGAAAAAGAAAGAAAAATAACTGAAATGAGAGTTACGGTGAGTCATTGCACGAACGAACAGATGCAATCACACAAGAAGGTAGCATCCCGTTTTGATTATTCTATTTAAGAAATAACTACTTTTACTTTGACCATAAAACTAATTGAAATATTTCTCCAGGATATTATTTTTTTAAACACACAGGACGTCACCAAATCTTTTAAACGAGTATAACCTTTGTATATGAGAACAAATTGAGATCAACATTTTTATTAAAAAATGCAATCTTCAGTGAACGCTAAACTGTTTCGTTTAAACGCATTGAAATACATGTAGAAAAAAGCAGCTCGTTGCGACTTCACAAGCAGCTCAATTCCAACGCACGTCTAGTGTACTTCGCAACGTTCAAACACAACTCTCCTGTAAACAACCACTCGCACAAACTAGATCAACGCTCCCCTATTTTCACCGCTAAACGGCCAATTACAGTAAGTACCCGGAACGCGCCGCTCTCTTTAACTTTCCCTGCGAGCTCCGCGCCCTGCACGTGTTCACCCCTGCCGCACGAGTCAACGGCTCCCGCGCATCAACCCGCGACCCGCAGCCACGAAGCAAACTGCGATCTTTCGCGGCGGGGCACATAAATAAAAAAAAAATAACCCCGAAAATTGTATATTCATAGATGTAGTTGTAGGAAGATGCCGAAAAAAAATATTATTTGCAATTTTCGAAAAATTAGAGTTTTTTAAAGAAAAACAGACCTGCGCCATTCTCTCAAACGTTCTTCACACTATCTAACAACACCATTTAATAAAAAACGATGGATTTTTTAATTTGAAAATGTCCCAGGGGGTCTTATGTAAAGTACTCCCCCCCCCCAAATATTAAAATATCGGTTTCCAAGGAGCCGTGGCATTAGTCAGATCGATTGAGGAATATCAATTTCGGAGAAAATCGGCTGAACGGATTAGTTGCTGACGTTGTTCACAAACGGAGGGACAGACGTTTCGCCCTCATTCGATTTTTTGGTATCAAGGACTCTCAAAACATGTATTCTTGCTACACTACATATTAGAGGACTGTCTTTTCTATATTTA
Source organism: Gryllus longicercus (assembly GCA_038098605.1). Lineage (NCBI taxonomy): Eukaryota > Metazoa > Arthropoda > Insecta > Orthoptera > Gryllidae > Gryllus > Gryllus longicercus. The sequence continues at coordinate 6,006,670 of JAZDUA010000006.1, forward strand.
GCAACTAGAGGTATCCAGTTTTTCGTTACTAGGGCCCGCCTAAAAGAGTTTTCCTGCCGGAAATTGTGTTTCGCTGCGCGTTCGTCGCGTGTTCACCCCTGCCGCACGAGTCGAGAGCTCCCGCGCGCGCCCGCGCGTCAACCCTCGACCCGCAGCCACGAAGCAAATTGCGATCTTTCGCGGTGGGGGCACATAAATCAAAAATTACCCAAAGCCGGCGGACCCGGCGGCCCGCGGGACGCCCCATCAGCCTGCACCGACGCCGGTGAATCCTAATGGAATAAGCCGCACCGGCCGGGCCGGACCGGCAGCAGCAACCCGGAGAGGAATTGTATAAACCCGCTGCTGCAAATTACCCTCGCGAACACATTTCACGTCTTCAGATAAAGATGTGCCCCGAAGCTCTTCAATTATGCCTAGAGTTTTCTGTTTCTCTCTTTTTTTTGTTTTGTTTTGCCCCCGCGTCCTATCCCGTCCCGCATCGTCTCTTCTCCCACTCTTACCCATCACTGGTTTGCTTTATTAATATCATCAACTCCCCTTCAGCGGCGGGCGGTCGCTTATACACGCTTCGTGTGCGCGCTTTCATCGAGAAGCCAGTCTCACTAATGTCCGTACAGTCCGCGCCAAGAAGCGAGGCTTCGTGAAATTTCGTGAGGCGAGCGAGTGGGGTTGGGGATGGGGGATCTTGTTACGCGTACAGAGAATTCCTTTTAAGAAGTCCACAAAGGTACATGTCGTCGTTTAATTACATGGAATTGGTATGTATCAGATGCCACGGAGCGGTTGTGTGAGAGTGCAGAACATTCTTGCTGCGAAGGGAACACAACGATTATTTATTGTTCACGCCCGTGGCGACTTTTTTGTGAGGTACTGTGATTTGGGAGAGAAAATATCCCCAAGGACCCGCGTTTATTTTGGAGAGCCTTGGAGTTGATGAATTGCGCCTGGTTATCGCGCTATAATCATTTGGGGAGCCTTCCCAATGGAGTGCGGGAAACTACTTGTCAGTAGTCTCATTAGCGGAAGAGCAGGAGAAAAAAAAAAGTAAAGAGCCGCGGAATAGTTGGAAGTGTACATGCTCGGTGACGGGACCCGCGGAGCTGCTTATGGAGTAAGAGGAGGAAGGACAGAAAACACGAATTAGTGCTTGAGGTGTCGACGTGGTCGTGGCACCTGCAGAGGAGTGGCGGTTTTTGTGAGTGTGGATGTGGATGTGGCGTAGGAGGAGAAAGGAGGCAGGTGGCAATGACTCTTTGAAACGAGTGGCTATTCTGTGTCCGGCAACGAAATAAAAGCTTGCGAGTGCGAGGGCTCTGGAGCAGAGAAAACATCCTCGGACCAGATCACAAGAAAGGCGACAAACAGGAACGCAGTTTCGAGATGGAGAAAAGAAAACAATTTGCAAATCGACTAATCAATTTTTCTACGAACCAGTTTGATTACAAAGAACGAGGAAGTAGCAGGAGTTATAGGAGTGGGCATAGAGGACTTTTCGAGTGGAATGGTTGTTAGAAAAGCTGATTGAGTCGTTGAATGAATAGAATGGATTATATTCGTACCCATGTTAAGTTAAAGAACTCGCAAGGCGAAATTAGAGAATGTCGCCCATAGAACAGAAAGCTTAATTTTTGCTTATTATATTTCAAAATACTGTTATACTATAGAAGTTCCTTTTAAATTCTCTGGTCGCAGTTAAATTTAGACTGCATTCTCCTATTAACACAGCTGCTAAATATTTTTCAAGACAAAAAGTTAAATAACTCATTAAATATTTTATATTTCAATTATTTGTGTTGGGACAAACGTTTAGAGACTTCAGATTTCAAATCAAAAGATTACATTTTTATGTCATTTTTATTATTTTTCATTCACTTTCAATTGTTTTACTTTCGATAATGAAAGTGAGAGTACATTAGTGGGACATCAATCAAAAGTAACTCTGTCATTATAACATATTTCAAAACATTATTACGATTTCTCTCATTGAAACATGTCGTAATGTGGCCTTCATATCAATGTCAGTAAAGAGTAATGATGCTGAGAGATTATTTTTCTACAGCCTCTTCAAGCTCGATGGATTGCAGGCGAGGACAAGAAATACGCCTGAGATCATAGCTTTTATTTCCTAACCTATCACCCTACATTAGTATTTAAAAACTTAGAAACAATATAATAACCGTTCATTTTTCACTATAATTAAAAATTCTGTTTTCATTTAGTAAATTTAATAAAATTAAATACTAATTTAAATTGTGACTTAATTATGTATCCCACATACAAGTTAATAGAAGAATGTATACTTATTTGCGTTCACATACAAAACGTGATCATAATGGTCATCTTTTTTAATTAACAATCATTTAGAAACATTAAGTGTTCAAAATTGAGGATTTAAGATTAAATATGCGAATGAGAATTGAGTGACAAAGGTCATGATGAGGGTTGAGTGGTGACGATTATCGATTGAGGACTGAAAAGAGACGAAAACTCACTCATGAGAAGTGAGGGGTGCGAATTGACGTGCATGATGTAAGCATAGACGAACGACGGTGCAATAACAGACGTACGATGAGTTAACATCTGACGAACAATGGGGCAATACTTGACATATGATGGGGGCAGACATACGATGAAGTAAACACTGATGAACGAAGGTGTAAACATTGACAAACGATAAACATGCGAGGGTTCAGGACTGACAGATTGTAATATTGCGGATTGAAGGGCGATAATGATTGAATATTGAGGGCGAAGGAGTGAGGAGCGAAGAAATGCTGAAGAGTGGAAGGCTCAGCGGCGAGGCGAAGGGTGTAAGACGGGGGCGGCGCGGGGGCTGCGCGGGGGCGGCGCGGGGGCGGCGCGGGGGCTGCGCGGGGGCTGCGCGGGGGCTGCGCGGGGGCGGCGCGGGGGCGGCGCGGGGGCGGCGCGGGGGCGGCGCGGGGGCGGCGCGGGGGCGGCGCGGGGGCGGCGCGGGGGCGGCGCGGGGGCGGCGCGGGGGCGGCGCGGGGGCGGCGCGGGGGCGGCGCGGGGGCGGCGCGGGGGCGGCGCGGGGGCGGCGCGGGGGCGGCGCGGGGGCGGCGCGGGGGCGGCGCGGGGGCGGCGCGGGGGGCGGCGCGGGGGCGGCGCGGGGGCGGCGCGGGGGCGGCGCGGGGGCGGCGCGGGGGCGGCGCGGGGGCGGCGCGGGGGCGGCGCGGGGGCGGCGCGGGGGCGGCGCGGGGGCGGCGCGGGGGCGGCGCGGGGGCGGCGCGGGGGCGGCGCGGGGGCGGCGCGGGGGCGGCGCGGGGGCGGCGCGGGGGCGGCGCGGGGGCGGCGCGGGGGAGGCGCGGGGGCGGCGCGGGGGCGGCGCGGGGGCGGCGCGGGGGCGGCGCGGGGGGCGGCGCGGGGGCGGCGAGCGCAGGCACAGGAGGGGGACTCCTGGCGCGCGTAATTAGCAAGGCGGCGCTGCGGCGTCCGCCGACGGCTGCGCGCCCTCATTACACGCGCCGCGCCGCATTTGTACCCGTCCGCCTCGCGCCGCCACCGGCCGACGCACCGCGCCCCCTCCCCACCCCTCTCCTCCACACGCGGCGCGAATTTCACACTCGGCGAAGTAGCCTCATCAGTAGCATTACAGATAAACCGGATATTCTCATACACTTAAAATACTTATATATATATATATATATATATATATATATATATATATATATATATATATATATATATATATATATATACAGCTTCATATATTGCATATTCTGTTTATTATATAGTATACTGTATAGAATATTTATTTAATTTAGGGTAGTGTGTAATATTATGTTATTATGTCATAATGCCATAATGTAATTGACGATGTAAGGGACTTTCTGACTACGTTTCTCCAAATGTTGAATTTTCCTCGCCAGAAATTTCCCAATACGTGGGATAAAAAGCTATTAAATCTAGCTATTGTAAGCAAATTAGTATTGAAAATAAAAAATTGTAACGTTTTAATGAACTTAAGATTTCTTAGGTGTAAACGACTTCCAAAGAGAGAGTAAAACGGATTTTTGCTGACTTAATTTATTGAAATGTCCTAAATCGATGTGAAATGGGTTTCATTTAAAAATAATGTTCTGTGTCGTACAAGCAATGTAATAAGCGTGGTTGCTAAACTCAGTCACTTCATATAACAGATTAGGATAGTGGTGCTGCCAGCATAACAAATATGAAATTATTTGAATAGAAAATAGAACTTTCGGGCGTCAGAGAAGCACCGAATTTTGTGTACAGTTTTTTAACATTTTTTTTAGATAAATAGGTTGCGTGCAGTTTGTCTACATTGTTTTCATCAAGGGAGATAACATTAGATTCGACAATACGGAATACATTGGTCAAATATTGTCTTGTTAACGATCTTTAGAGATTTCCTACCCATTTGAAATGTACTCGCAGAACAGGACGAGGGAAGTGATGGTGTCTTAGAACGGCAGTGACAGAAGGCTTCTTAGGGAAGAACTGAAAGCTCTGTAAAACGAAATGTGAAGAGATTTCCTCTCTCATGGCAAATACAAACGATTCTGTCAGAAACCGACTTACAATTCTGAGTCCCTGATCTGTCACTTGCGTCAACAGGAAGTGAGCAAACAAGGGGCCGGAAAGAAGACTGAATCGGAAGTCTCCCCTTGAAAGATCTTCAGTCATTCACACGTTAACCCACAAAACAGTATGTTCTGCTTGCTTTCGGCCATTTTCAACGGAGACATTTAGTGCCAAACATCCGCGAGAAGTCATTCACGCAGTGCGTGGGTGGCAGCCTAAGACACGGCACTTTGTGCGCCGCTGAGAGAGAACAGCTCAGTGTGTGGAGGGAGGGAGAGTAGGTGTAGGCGACGAAAGAGGAGGCAAAGACATTTGAAAGCGGAGAAGTGGTTGAAAGCACCGAGTAGGAGATCTGGTAACGGTTAGTGTCGAACAACGCTCGTAATCCGCTGGATGCAAACAGCGGCGCACACGGGGCGGGTAAGGCTCTTGGGATTGGGGTGGGAGGAGGCCCAGAAACAGAAGACACAGAATTATAAATATACTTCTCATTAATTTTCTGTAGTAACGAATGTCTTTCAATATTTCATTTTAATAGGTTATAACTATAAATCAACGAATAAAAATAAATTTCAAATTCAACATAAGTGATGCATTATTTATAGAGAAACATCGCGTCGGCTAGAAACCACCCGTTTCCTTTCCTTATTATCAAAAAATTCTGGTTCTATCACTTTGTAATAATGGAATTCTACGGTTTTGAAAAAAAATAAGATACGCATAAGAAGTATCTCATGATATTAATTATGATTCACCAGCGAAAATGTGGGACAAAGAAAATCTAAGAAAACTAAAATATTATCGTATTTAAAAATGTGTGGTGCAGTTCTAAATATTGTTTCACAATTTTGGAAAAGGTTAAATTCCGTGTCATGGGATATCAACGCACTCGTAACAAGAATTCACGAAAGGATAGCAAATAGCAGGGGAGAATAGAGAACTCTACTGAAATAGCGACGACAGTAAGAAACAGCAAAGCTTCATAGAAAGCGTTAAAGGTAGAAAATGTTGTACACACCTACCTACTGTAGACAAGAGAGCTATTTAACTGTCGCGCTTTTGGCAGAAGCACTTTCATGAAATATTTAGCTATAATCGAAAATATGTAATTCAAAATTAAATCAATAAATTAATTATTAAACATAACTTAGAAGGAACTGTGTTTTACTTTTCCAAAAGTACCGAACAATGTGCCGAATTAGGAAGCACAATGAATGCTACAATACGAAAGGTAATGAAACAAGTTTTATATTAGTTGCGTGCAATATCCATGAGCGTTGTTTCAGCGTTGTTTCCATCACTACAATTATTTAACTTAAAAGCACCAATTAACCACCAATTAAATTCACTGAATTATGCAACTGGACACAACAGCAATGCGAGACAATCAGAGCAACAGTTGGTAACACGCTTCCTTCGGCATCATCAAATAACGTGTTAATAGGTAGGGAGAGAAGGTCACGGGACCACGAGCGCCTTCCCACTCGTCTCCTCCCATCAAAATGTCGTATTGTACGTTCCAATTAAATTATACTCTGTCACCCCCAGGCTTGCAAGACGCATCACCTAGCCGCATTTCAAGATAAAGAGTTTCCCATCCCGACTGGTGACTTTCCTAGCTCCGCAATACTACTAGTAAACACAAATTGCCCGTGTTACGCCGCCGTGTTACAGGCCGACTACCGGGTCCTTTCTAACCCTCTCCATCTCAACTCTATTGCACCTAGGGTGACGTTGCTTCGCCCTGATCAATCCTGCTTCCATCAAAAGAATCCACTCTAGGAGTCCTCGCCAATGTTCCACCTCGCTCCCGCCCCCTGACCTCAACCTTAAACTCTACTTGCCCTGATCTGTCTCTCCTTGCGCTCCGCTCTCCACACAGCCCCGTTCGTCCTGAGTTCTTATCGCACCGATGAAAGTCCTCGTATTGCCCCATACTACCTCTCCATCTCCCTCCAATAGTCCGTGCCATCGTCCCACCCAGACATGTCTTGTCCCTACCCGTCCCGCCCTCCTCCGTCCCGTTACTGTCCGTCTCGTCACAATCCGTTCCGTTGCCTCCCGTCCCGGCCCCTCCCGTCCCGGCCCCTCTCGTCCCGGCCCCTCTCGTCCCGGCCCCTCTCGTCCCGGCCCCTCTCGTCCCGGCCCCTCTCGTCCCGGCCCCTCTCGTCCCGGCCCCTCTCGTCCCGGCCCCTCTCGTCCCGGCCCCTCTCGTCCCGGCCCCTCTCGTCCCGGCCCCTCTCGTCCCGGCCCCTCTCGTCCCGGCCCCTCTCGTCCCGGCCCCTCCCGTCCCGGCCCCTCTCGTCCCGGCTCCTCTCGTCCCGGACCCTCTCGTCCCGGACCCTCCCGTCCCGGCCCCTCCCGTCCCGGCCCCTCCCGTCCCGGCCCCTCTCGTCCCGGCCCCTCTCGTCCCGGCCCCTCTCGTCCCGGCCCCTCTCGTCCCGGCCCCTCTCGTCCCGGCCCCTCTCGTCCCGGCCCCTCCCGTCCCGGCCCCTCTCGTCCCGGCCCCTCTCGTCCCGGCCCCTCTCGTCCCGGCCCCTCTCGTCCCGGCCCCTCCCGTCCCGGCCCCTCTCGTCCCGGCCCCTCTCGTCCCGGCCCCTCTCGTCCCGGCCCCTCCCCTTAGATCCTCCTACATCCCGTTACGTCCCTATGTATTGAATTTCGTCTCTGTTAGTCACAATTGACCCCGTCCCGTCCCCTTCCCTCCTCACCTGCTACAACCTATTTACCCCGACCCCATTTACCCCGTCCTGTGTCCATTAATCCCGTCGCGCTCCCATTCCGTCCCGTCCCCATCCATCCCGTCCCATCCCTTTCATTCCGTCCGTAACTATCCTGTCCGAATCCATCACAATCTAATCCATCCCGTCTCAACTCATCCCGTCCCATCCCGGCCCAATCCATCCCGTCCCATCCCATCCCGTCCCATCCCGTCCCATCCCGTCCCGTCCCATCCCGTCCCATCCCGTCCCATCCCGTCCCATCCCGTCCCATCCCGTCCCATCCCGTCCCATCCCGTCCCATCCCGTCCCATCCCGTCCGATTCGTCCCGTACCGTCCGGTCCAGTCACCTCCCATTCCGCAATGCCTCCCCTCCGGAGCCCCACCTCCGCGCGCGGCCGGCCGCCCGGTCGCTCGGCCGATGCTCAATTACCTCGGCGCGTGGAAATTCGATTTTCCCAGTTCGGCGTGGGCGCCCGCGCCGCCTCATTCAGCGCGCCACTTGTTTCTGCGGCGATCGCCTCCGCCCGGCCCACACACCGCCGCGCCTGGCAGCCACGACGAATGGCGCGCCACGAAGTACATTAGGCTTGGCATTGTCTGGTACGGTACGCGGGGAAGACGCAGTACGCAAGCTACTCGTATGTAAGCACTTTAATGATGTCCTCATTAACATTTTTAAGGTAAAGGTACACGTCGAGAACGTTGCAGGTGTGATGTAAGAAAAACAAATTCTCACTTCGATACTTAAGGCGAAAGTAAAACATTTCGAGTATTGCGCACTTTTGAGAAAATAGAGATAGGGGCTGAATGTGTAGAAGCTCAAATTGTAGGAAAGGCGATAGATAAATAAACGTGTCATATAAGAATATTACAAGAAAGTATTGTAAGAAAATGATTATGAAGAGATAAGCAAAGAAGACATCATTATGTCCGCGTTACATCAGAGAGGTATTGTGCGTTTTAAAAATAAATTTTCCTTCTCTGCTTTTGTTACAAAGTTTTCAGAAATTTCACTGCCGCGAAGTCCCCCTGTAAAGGATTTCTTCTTTAAAAACGTAATTTTGGAATTACGTTTAGCAATAAGTTTAATTCACGTACACAATGCAAATGTAGAGTGCGAACTGAAGTTTGAAAAACATGAAAATGTTTATAATAATTAAAAAGAAACAAGAGATTATACAGATGTGATAAGATGCTGTTTCTCCTGTTCTCCAAATAAAAAATGTCCAAATAAATGCCCAAATCCATATTTCGGTTAAAAAGCGAATACAATAACACGAACAAAGGTGGAAGGTAATTTAGAAATTTAAAATTTCTTTGAAAACGAAGGTGTTTCGACAACTTTGAAAAAATCCCTTTACAACTGGGTGTGCTGACAGATCTTTCAACATCCAAGTTATTCCCGCCTCCTTATCCGTGCCCGACACGGTCTAATCATACCTCTCACCTTCATAAAATACGACGACACTTGTCAGAAAATACCCACATAAGCGTATCATCACATTTCCAAAGAAAGTAAGCACGGGGGAGCGAACAAGAGGCCGTACTCGACCGAAGGTGTAATTTAAGTTGTCAACGGCCACTGCATAGCTCGCAGCTACGCGAGTCAGGCGTTACAACAGAGTGGGCATTTGAGGCGGCTGTCCTGAGGTCGGGAAAGGGAGGTGGCCGCTGCAGCCCAAGGCGAGAGTGAAGGGCGAAGGCGGCATGAGAAGGGGGCGGATAATGGGAGCCAGGGGCGAGCAGGGAAATGCTGATACACGTAGTGGTGGGGTGATGGTGATGGAGGAGGTGGTGGTGGTGGTGGGATGGTGGTGTCAGAGGCAGTGACGATGGTGGTGGCGGAGGCAGCGGTGACGGTGGTGATGGTGAGGATGATGAGGATGATGGTGATGACAGTGGTGAATGCTAAAGTGAGGATGGGGAAGATGGTGATGACGGTTTGATTGGAAAGTTTGGCAGCAATGGATGGAGCGGTGTGGGTGGTCAGGGCGGTGCGGGCGGTGTGGGCGGTGTGGGCGGTGAGGGCGGTGAGGGCGGTGTGGCTGGTGCGGGCATTGTGGGCGGTGTGGGAGGTGGGGGCAGTGGGGGCGGCGGGGAAGGTGGGGCAGTCGGGGCGGCGGGGAAGGTGAGGCAGTAGGGGCGGCGGGAGTGGCACAGGCGGGGATGCGGCATAATTGGAGGAGGCGGCGACAGTGGTAGCAGTGGGGAGGTCGAGGGCGGTGGTACAGTGGACGGGAGCGGGCAGCGAGTGAGAAAGTGGCTGCCGCCGCAGTTTCTCTGCTGTGCTCGCGGCCGACGTTTGAAACAAGGGCGCCCTTGCGAAAGTATCCTCCAAGATCTGGTTCGACGTCATTAAACAACTCTGTTATTCTCCCATCCCAAGCGGGGTATAAATTGCTTCCTGGGTGACGGTCAAGCTTTACGAGATGCTTTGAAAACAGTTATCCAACATTGAAAATGTACTTCAAATATTTTGAATGTGAGAAGTAAATAATGTATCGTAGGCTTTTAATGCAATCACAGAAAATGCTTTCCGAGTTTCTCAGATGGCATATTCATAATATTCTGAAATTGCATCATCTAATAACATTGTCGGAGTTAATGGAGTTTATCCTACCGACATTTTAAATGCATAAAAATAAAATTGTATGAAAGACGATACAAATATAATTGGAAGGGAATACATAAGATTATTAAAAGAAAAAAAAGTTGGGGAATATAAGATCAAGAAAAATACTGAAGACTTCATGACGTCCACGTTATATTCTTCTTTCTCTTCTCACATTTGTAACGAAGAGGGTTTTTTTTATCTACGAAAAAGTAACTGCAGAACTAACAATTTCATCACAAAAGTTTATGACCGTCGCTTTAAATATTTTTTCTCGAGATATTCACTTTTAAGACTTATGATCAGACGTCAGTACACGTAGGAGGAACTTGATCAATTGCTTCAGCTGTAGTGTTTCCAACGCTTGAGTTCGAACTCGAGACCTCTCACGTATCTATGATTGAGATATGAACTAACGTATCCCGCTGTGGCCTACTTTAGTGATTTTGACGCAATACATTGGCTCGGAATTGCAAGAAGTTCAAATTTCAACACTATAAAATCATCACGCCACACCAACGTATGTTAAAGGTTAAATTAATCGATAAGTCTCTGATATTTGGGTTCAAGCTTCGAATCTCTACTTGGCCCTCGCATCTCATACACTTCCAAGGCATTTGCGTCACGTTCATAGCAGTGACCGTATATGTAAGCAAAATAAGCTATTAGAAAAAAGCAAAATTTGTCTACAACTGAACAGTTCTTAGTGTGAACTCAAGCCTCAGTAATGTGTGTAGGAGACTGCACTTTTTTTATATATAAACCAGGGTATAGAATTTACTGTCTTTGCCTATCTCTCCACAGTAAGCACCGATTAACTCAAGCCATCTCTATAAACCAGTATGTTTAATATATTGCAAACCGTTCCATTCCATCCGGGGAGTGGGAGCACAAGACAGAAAGCAGGGGATTTAAGAGATAGGTACCTTACGGTCGTCAATGTTTCAAACTTCGCACCAATTGAGCGCAGTCTTAAGTTGTCAGGCGAAGGTATAATACACCCAAGAGAAGATACTGCAGTTCTTGAGTCTCAAAATTATCGTGTATCCCATCCTTGCATATCCATGTATATGTAAACGCATGGGTATAATATTTACATCTTTTAAAATTAAAAAGAAATAAGAATAAAAAATATAACGAAAACGGAAAGAGACCAAGGTAGGAAACAATAGCGTTTTGGGACACGATTAATTGAATCGAATATTTCGGAAAACCACTTCTCCAAACTTCACCAGAACGTGTTAAGCTCACAATTTAATTCAGAACATTCTGTGTTAACTCTAAAAGATCCTCTGTTGATTTGAAATAGGGTATTTCCCAGGAGATGTGGCGTTTACTAAAAACCCGCGCACAGAGTTTACGAAAAACCCGCGCACACGACGAACAGAGAAAGGCACAGTTTTTAACGGTTAAAGAAACGGTTTTAACAGTTTTTTGACGTAATAAATGAATTAAAAAAATAGGAGATACGGCCTTTTTGAAATTACCGAACCAGCTCACGTTTTGTGTCCTACATTATCAGGCGCTCATGCCACATTTTTCATCCGTGGTTGCCAGAGCTGGGTGTTGGGAGGGCGCTGGCTAACCCTGCTGTTCTCTTCCTCCGCAACCGCGTGCGTCTTCCGCCTGGGGCCTCCGTCAGGAGCGAAATGGAACTTTCGAGGTGCGGGGCAACTCGCGCCCATTCGCGATCGGCCGCGATGAATTACGACCCACGGGGGATGTAACTCGTCGCGGGCGCGCAGGCGGCGGCGGTTGAGATGCGGCGTGGAGAGGGAGAGTTGGAAGAAGGTGGTGGCGGAGGAGACGGCGGGGGCGACGGAGAGATTACGTGGGCGGAGGAGACTATGGTGGCCGAGGAGACGACGTTGGCGGAGGAGACGCAGAACCAACGGTGGAGGAGGAAACGGCTGTGACGATGGTGGCGGAGACTATGGAGGCGGAGGTGGCTATGGTGACAATTGACGCGGAGGAGACGCAGAATTGACGGTGACGGAGGAAACGGCAGAGATGTCAGCGGAGATGGGGGAGACGACGTCGGGGGAGACACAGACGAGAAGATTGCGGCGGAGATAACGGTGGTAGAGATGACGACTGCGGGGTTGACGGTGACGGCGACGACGGTGGCAGTTATGAATATGAAGACGAAGGCGAAGTAAACATAGTTGTGAATTTAGAGGATGCTGATAATATAATATTATAAATTTTAAGGGAGAGTAGTGTTTACTAGTCAAAGATATCTTTGGAAAGGGAGTTGAGATGATTCTGCGTTAGAATAAATTATAATGCGCATGATACAAAGAAAATGCGCTTGCTACAAGGAGAAAATGTTTAAAGCAGAGGTTGGTTTATGTACAAGTTATTCAAGATTATTTAAAATCATCTGACCAAATTCCGTGTAGAATGATGACTGGTGGAACATTATAACTGGCAATATGGACGTCCGCTTCTATGCAAATCACATTATACTTGCATTCCTTTAGATGTAAACGAGTACTGAAGTTTCTCCACCTCATAAATCAATTTACCAACGTGAGCCGTTGCATTCTGAGAAGCCCATACGGTACATTTGGGCTCCGCATATAATTCACCTGCTTCGATGCGCTCGTAAGTCTATAACTTCGCCCAAGACGCATCTCGCAAGTGCCTAGCCTCCGGCGCCAGCCCTCATCGCAGCGGTGCCCAACAGCACGGCGCCCCTTCCCAGGCCGCCCAGCGGGGCGTATCATCGGGGCGATCGCCCGGAGCGCGCGCCCGCCCGCCCACCCGCCTGCCTGCCCGCCGCACCCGGAGGCGGTGCTGTTCGGGTCGCGAACTCGTGATCCCCGGTGCGCTTAATGTGTTCCCATGCCAACCGCTATTTATGGTGGGGTCACCACCTCGCGGCCGCATCTGCAAGGCACGCACGCGTCCGCCCCGCCCCCGTCACCGCCCCTCCTCCCACTCCTCCCGGCCCCGCCTCCACCCTACGCCCCGGCCTCACCCACCTGCCCGCGCCGCAGTTACCAGGCCAGCAAGTGTGATCGTCAGACTTAATGATCCAATTGGCGAGAGATCACGTGCTCAGACAGTACACGAGGCTAAGAATGCTGAAGCGAGGGCAAGCAAAGTGATCAGCAAGAAAGGGTACTTGAAAGTAATCGTAGATATGTTGTACTAGAAACTTTGCGCGTGCAATTACAATTGTACATTATAGTTAAGTAGAGATTTATCGAATAATAATTAAGATAACAGGTGTACTAAGAACGTAAATAGCGAAAGAATGTAACATAAATTCACAAGAGGGGGCAAGAGCCGTGAATGGCTTTAAAAACAGCAGGTGAATTTTTATGCCAGGTACATTAGCATCGACTTACGAAACCTGCTTCGAAGTGAATGTTTTAACATACATTCTACTATTTTACAACATGACTGAGCTATACTAGTTAACCTAATTAGTAGGGAGTTAACCAAATATATTGAATAAGACATTAAGACACATGACATGTAAGTGACAGTATGCTGTTTGTGGGATTCGTTTAAAAAGAGACACTAGAAGTACGGATTCTAGTGTCTGTTACCAGAAAGTTCTGAATTAATATTTCAAGAATCTGACACCTTTTGACCTCTCTTCTAACCATGTAACTTCAACAACTTATTCTAGACACAACCATGCTCTCAATTGAATTTATATGCATTGTATTTTTTTCTCTGTTTTGAATAACTTCTTTGCTCTTTTTTGACAAGGAAACAATCCAAAAACTATCATAGAAACCCAGCCACACACTTTTTTGAAATCAATGAAAGAGTTTCAAACGGGCTTCATGAACTCACTAACGTCCATTAATTACTGCTCTAGCACACACACACATACACACACACACACACGCACACATACCCTTGCCCGACCCACAGGCACAAACACGCGCGCCCGCACACAAACACTTCGGCAACACCGACGCGGGCGCGAACACGTCGCGGTCAGCCAATTCCGCAGTAATCCGGGAAGAGCCTTCACAAAAGCCACCATTAGCCCCCCGGGAAGCCGCCATTGTCTCGCCGACGGCGGAGCCGCTGGCGCACATGTTGCGAAATGGTTCCCGCGCGGGACTTCATTAAAAATCGTCGGAGCGGTTTTTTTGGGACGCTATACAAAGAGGGAGTAAATGAGGGCTTTAGCGGGACGGGCACCCCGCGGAGTACCCCAGGGACGGGGTACCTCTGATAAGCGCGCGTTCACCCCGCTTCCACTGCCCGCCGCTGCCGCCGACGCCGCCGAGTCTGTCACACGTGATTTATGAATTCCCCGCGGACCCCTGGCCGCGTCGACCAGCGGGGATGTTCGCACTCTCATTTACGCGTTAACGACACCGCATAATTAGCGGGGCTGCACTTGAAACTGTGCCGGAGCGCGGAGGTGATGTCGACGGCGAGGCGCGGGTGCTGACAAGCGCCGCAAATGAGTCCCGACGAGGGCGTCGAGGGGGTGATTTTAATCCGCGCGTGACTGGTCAGAGGTCTACAAATCAACGCATTGTTGCGTGGGTCGCGCGGGATTATTAGCGCGGTTATAACGGCGCGTGTTGAAAGAGATGTACTTGCGAGCACAATGGCGGCTTTGATGACCGTATTCTGGTAGCTGAGATCGCCAATCGTGATCTAATTAAGAATCTCTCTCTGGTAGCGCTGTAATGTGACCGTTGTGGACTAAATTAATCAAAACTTTTCCCAGTAGTAAAGTACTCGTACATTTAACTTTTCATAGAAAGTTTATTCAACATTCGTTTGCATTTTTTCGTTTTTGCTTCGAAAAAAAAACCAAAAAACATTTATTGTTTGATATGACGGTCTATTGTTTGATTCTTAGAAAAAGTAGGAATTGTTTAAAAATGACGAAAATGTTTCACAATTACCTTAAAAAGAAACTTTGAAACTAAAACAATTGTTGCTATAATTTAGTGTAAGAATCAAGAACACTTAAAATAAATATTTTATCTTTAAAGTCGTAAATCAAAGGAAAAACACGGCAAATTAAATTCAAAAATTTCTAATCCTTCGGCAACTGTCATGAATTCAGAACAGCATGTGAAAATCATTTCTTCGTTTCAAAATTTCCTTCACATTTTTTAATACTTTCTTTTATCACCTAGAATATAGAAAGTTTTGTTAGTCTTCAGGGAAAAATGCGTTTTTCCGACAGAAAAAATCACGTTTTCTGGGTTCCTGATTCTAAAAAAAAGGATAATTCTGGTTCCTATATGTTGTAAATTACTTCCTCTAATGCTTTGCTTAGTTAGAATACACGTTTTGTGAGTCGATGGTACCAAAAAAATTGTTTACGGCAAACCGTCGTTGTCTGTCCGTCCGTTTGCCTGTTCGACTGTGGCCAACTCTAGCACCTACATCGTTCACACGATACTCTCCGATATTCCCCGTTCGATCTGAATGAATTTGAAAATAACCTTAAAGTTTTGAAGGTTTGGTTGGTCTACAAGGTTTTCAGGAGATACCTGAGGAACAAGTAAAGTAGATCTGCAACATTATAATTATTACTATTATTTATATTATTATTTACACTACTATTTATATTTTTATGTTGTTAGCAGCAGTAGCAGCACCAGAATTTCGCTGAACTTGATACTCCTGGAAGGATACGATAAGTCTACGAAGGCTTCGTACTCTTCAAATTACTCATTTTATTCAAACTGCCTACGTAGTCCTCGTCGATATATACACATAGCAAAAAAATACGCATAAGAAATAAGAAAGTACAAACATTTTTCATAATGAAATATTCAAATGTAACTAAACTATACAAGTTCTAACGACAATTATAAATAATGTATTAATTGGAATATAAGTAGAGGGTCACAGGTGTAACAGAGAGTAACAAAACAAGGGATAACGACAACTCACACTACCCTTGCACAATCAATTATTGGCTCACGTATGTCTGAAAAATAGTTTTTATTCATTAACAAATATCATGTGATTCTAATAATTTTCAAATATAACTTCACTACAAGACATCCGATACCAGGCACAATTCTCAAATATTAAGCAAACGGGACCACAGGTGATAATCAAATGTCGGATAGCCATCCACGCTGACGGGTAGAATCAATTTGCTGAGAACAAAGAACAAAGGCGGTGCTTGTTAGCGACGGCTCATGACGTGCACGCCGGAAGGAGTTGGAGCATCGCTGATGACCGCCGCCAAGTTACAAGTGAGGCTCGCTTCGCCTGACAGAAAGAGATTAGGAAGATTACACATCGCTCGCGCCTTTTCGTGAATGGGCGTTTCTCGCCAAGGCTACGGGGCAGGGATATATGGGGATCCATCAGTTTGTATGTTTGTTGAGCGGTCCACCAAGCTGGGGGGGGGGGTAGTCCGAGGTTTTTAATTTTATTACCACGTCCTCCTTACGCGTAAACAGGAGGTCCGTGTTACACCCAGAGGTGGATTTACGCATAGGCACAGTAGGCACGTGCCTATGGCGGCAAATTTTCAAGGGCGGCAAATTTTCAAAGGCGCAAAATTTTCTTGATATTTTCTAAAACAAATTTAGGTTCTCTAAAAACTATAACAGCATAAATCATGTTTTTATTTTAAAAATATCATATTAATATTTAATACAAGCTATTTATTTGTCTACTTCATTAGAGTATACGTTATGATTTCAGAAGTATATGATTCTGAAACTAAGGCCCGTTGACGAAAGAAAACATGTTGCAATTCTAGTTGTCATGTTTTAGTTTCCTTTTAATGTTAACGTTTCAGTGTTGAAACGTTAATAATGTTGAACGTTACTTGCTATAAAGATACAGTTTATATCCAAAATTAGCTAATCCAAAAAAATTATTTAATTTATGAAAACAATGTGCAAAATTAAAAGTTACTTTTAAAGTTAAAACGTTTAAATTAATGAGGAATTGTTACTGAAACGTTACAATTTGAAATGTAACATTAATTTTAAACAGGGGGCGGCAAATTTGATGTGCTTACATGCGGCAAAAATATTAATCCGCCCCTGGTTACACCGACATTGATGTCTCGGATGTCTGTTGGGAAATCCCACGATTGTTCGGCCAATATTGATGAAAATGCTGACTCAAAAATTAACCGTGGAGATGTTAAAGATGTGTTCAGTTTCCTAGATTTGGTTCTAAAATTGCATCTTTCATTTACCAATGTAAAACACAACATCATTGTATCCCTAAAACTTTCACAGAAGATACTTCTTCTGAGAAACTGTTCTTCTGTGAGATAGAGAACAGTATCATTGCAGAATGGAAGTCCAACTGTATTTAAAATCAAATTACAGTAATTTAATTAATCTCTATCATACTACGAACAAACGCAAATTCAGTGTTCTAATTACAAAATTCTGAGTGGAAAAAATTAGTTATTATTCTCTCATTCAGCGACTGTTAAATTAATAACTCAACTAAATTAAAGTGCGACCCGGTTGAAGAGATGAACAATTATAACAAGAATTATAACAAGTACAAATAACTATTCATAAAGTATAAATTATTCCATGAAACTATAAATTTAAACATCAAAGATAAACAATATAAGACGGCTAAATATTCTGCCTTTTAATTAAGCATAGAATTTAGGGGTATTCACTGAGAGAAAAACATGCGCATAGCAGTACTACGGATCTATTTCAACGACACGAACTAACAACGCATTATATTCATTCTTGAACCATTAATTTAGTTAGCCAGAAGGCTGATATAGAGCAAATAACACGAGCAGTTGAAGTTCATAAACCGAGGGGATAGCCAACCATCTTTCTTTTCGTGATATCGGTATTGTGTTGCCCAATATTTTTCGTAATATCACTTCAATAATAAATCATACATAAGAAATTTCTTTTCTTGCAATAGAAGTATTCCTACGGCATCTTTAGCTAGAAAACATTTATCCGATTGTTGTTAACGGTATTTTAAATTCTTTAACACAGCTGTACAGAGTAGCTTTCCGTTCCTCTGTTGGATTGCGTTAAGTCAATACGCCATCTTCAGCCACAAGATTTATTTTTCCGACTGTCCTTAATAGACTTTTAAATTCTTAAACGTCACCGTTACGAGTGATTTTTCGTGCCTTCGCTGGATTGCATTAAGCCGATATTATAACAGCACTGCACTACGAGAAAAAAAAGGGATTTAAAAACAATGGAGATGATGAGCGCGTCTCTCAGAAGCGCTGGAAGTGAAGAACGCAGCTTCCTGGCCGGGCAGCGCAACTAATCTGGAATTTCCGACCGCGCGAAGCGCTGCAGCGCTGCAGCGTTTGCATCCGCGTCCGCGCGCACGCCCCCAGCCCGCAGCGCTCGCTCCTCCGCGCGGCGCGGCGCGGCGGCGAGTCGTGATCGCGGTTAACACTAATTAATTGGGGATCAAGAACTCCATTAGCGTAATGAGAAAAGGGCCGAGTTTTCACACATTAATATAACGAGCTGTACAATACGAGATGCAGAAGGCGGGGCAGTCGGCCGGCCGTCGCAGAGAGGCGGAGAGAGTGGAGAGGGGGAAGGGAGAGAAGGCGAGAGAGATAAGAGCGGTGAGGATATCAGGGAGGTGACGGGGAAGAATAGACCGATAGGAAGACGAGAGAGGGGCAGGACTAGAATAGGAAATAGATGAAAATGATGTGAAAAGGGGGGTAGAGGGGAGAGAGAGGTAAAAGGAAAAGAGAGGTAAAAGGAAAAGAGGTAAAAGGAAAAGAGGGAGGGAAAAGGAAAAGAGGGAGGGAAAAGGAAAAGAGGGAGGTAAAAGGAAAAGAGAGAGGTAAAAGAAAAGAGAGAGGTAAAAGGAAAAGAGGGAGGTAATAGGAAAAGAGGGAGGGAAAAGGAAAAGAGGGAGGTAAAAGGAAAAGAGGGAGGTAAAAGGAAAAGAGGGAGGTAAAAAGAAAAGAGAGAGGTAAAAAGAAAAGAGGGATGTGAAGAAAAGAGGGAGGTGAAGAGAAGAAGGTGAAAGGAGAGGGAGAGGAAGTGAAGAGTAAGGTGAAGAGTGGAGAGAGGTGAGGAGAAAAGATAGATGAAGAGAGGAGAGAGGTGAAGAGACGAAGAGGAGGAGGAGGAGGAGGTCTTGAAGCGAAGGCGTGGCAACGGACGGCGGCGGCCGGGGGCGAGGATGCGGGGCGGAGCGGCGACCGAGGGGCGCTGGGGGGAGGGCAGCAGGCGCGGCGCAGGCCGCTTGACCTTCCGCCGCCGGGGTCGCGCGCACGCGGCCGCGCGGTTATCGCCAGCGATCGCGCGCGTGACGGCGGATCGCCGCGATAGGCAGAGCGCGGGCGGCCGGGATGCGCGAGCGGCGCGCGACCGAACGAGACGAGACGTCGACGTACCGCGCAGAAAATAGCGCCATCGCCGCACGCTTCTCCTCACCCCCCGCCCTGTGACGCGAGAACAGGGATTTCGTCATCGTTCATCGATATACCGGTCAATGAATACATCTGAAAAGCATGGACAGAAATGTTTCACATATCGGCAAATGATTCACAAATCGACTACAATACTTCGATATTTTTTAATGTTCAATAATTTAAGAAGTCAGGCAACAACGTAGACGGGCAAGTGATGAAACCGGCTTCCTCACTTTGCGGCTCGTCTTATAGTATGTTCGTTAATGAACTGTAATATTTGTATCTTATTCAGTAAACTTTTGACCTCTTTTCTGAAAAAAAAAAAAAGAAATATTTCTAAAAGGTATATATTTTCACCTAAGTTCAAGACCATTTATGACATTTCACTGTGATTCAGAAGTTATTTATTCGTGATCGCGGACGCGAACATGCATTTTTAAAATGGAAGGTTTAATCTCACAACTATGATGGATTTGCGGTCACAATTGTCGTGAAAGTAGTTGCAAAATAGCGTATTATACTAAAACTTACTGGAGACATTGTACTCGTTGCCACATTCACAGGCGTGCGTGCATACAGGAGGAACCAGGGTAGCCGTGACCTTTCCGCCCTGAAAAAAATTGAAAATTTTGGTAGAAAGGTTCCTTAGCCTTACGTAATACAATATTTTATTTCCGTAAATATGAACAATACTTAATTTTCCTCTTTTTTCATTTTTAACCAGACAATTTCCGGAATTGTCATTTGAGGAAGAGTCACACCAAACCATCTGTAAATTATTCAATAATAACAACAACTTGTATTTTTATTTCTCATTAAAACTGTGATTTCAGCCTGTTTAGTATGTTTTATTTATTTTTTAATTAAATATATCATTTATAAATAAAAACGTTTGTTAGAAGCGGAGGCCCAGAAATGTAGTTGGTCGCCCTCTCCTTTATTGCAGCTCCATATGCTGCGCATGCTTTGGCAATGTTGTAGATTTTAACCATTTATTCGATCACTTAAATTTTCTGAATTCATATTCATAAACGCATTTTTGATTTAGCTGGAAATATGCCCGTATATAATGGTGATTCAAACTTTTTCACATATTTTATTTCACTGTAGCAACTTGATAATGGCTCCAGAGTTTGGCCCAAGGTTGAAGTAAATGCCCTTTCCATGGAGATGCCGCCGAAAAGAATGAAACGTTAAAATGAAACATGTTTCTTTACATTAATCTAGAAATCGACAAGTATTTTTCAATTTCTACGTTATCCAGGTCAGAGAATGTGCTGAGCGGGTATTTTGTGAGGCCGTAGTCCACTTTCATGGTTCAGATTTTGCATTGCAGCCAATTTGATAGATGCTGTATTGTTCTGTTTACGCGTTTGTGTTACTCGTTGTAGCAATCTTTCTGTCCACCTGAGCTGTTCCGTGGTCAGCCCTGAACTCCGGTAGAAGTAAGAGGTGTAAATGTACCTCACGATCTATGTGGAAATAAATAAGACGCTATCTGCTCTCCGATTATACGTTGTCGGTAGAATCTAAAGCCCCCGCAGATCTCAAGCAAATGGTGATTTCAGGATACCTGAAGTTCAATAAAATTTAATTGCATTATATCCATGCCTTCCACAAGATGAGGTTAATCTTGGAAGCTGAAAATGCGACAGCGGGTACTTTTCTATTTCACGAAATCAATATTTTCTATTCGGATACAACTATAACAATATGAACATGATTATTAGAATAAGTATGTTGCATAAAACTATTCATATTGGTTAGCATTAGTATAGTCACTACATTTTAAATATTATCAGAAGTAAAGCTCCAGGTGGCCTCAGTAACTCCCGATGGTAAATTAAAAGTAAATTATCCAGGAAATGTCGTGGAAACGAAAACTTTGGTTCAATTAAGACTTTGAGCAGAAATAGCTAGAAATAATAGAATGTCTTCATAATATTTCCTCATGTTTTCTGCAATATTTTTGTATCAACAGTGAGGAAAACTTTGAAAATCACCAGGTGGGAAACAAACTGGAGGCTTCTAATAGTCTGTGAACTCACGAATCTCGGGCAGTCGTGCGAATCGTGCTGCTATCCCATTGGGCATATACCAATTACTTTGAAATAGAGCGCAGTTCTGTACGGCGTACACCATAAAATGTTTCCTTTTCGTTCCGGGAGGGAGCGTATAGCAGTCGCAAGGAGCTTACACTCCAATGGCCTACAAACAAACAGATGAATTACACCTGCAACCGCCCTATTTCCGTTCCGCTGCACATAAAGCTCCGATGAACGGTACCTAGCGACGCGCGTACGAAGCCGTCTCTTAAGACGAAGGAACGGGACTCGAGCCAACACTTCGCCCGCGAGAACGCCGGCGTGTTTGGAAGGCGTGGCACAGACGGACGGCGCAGTGGGCAGCCACATGTGAGGTAGCACTCACGCGGTTGCGAGGCGGGGGATAGGGAGTGAATGATTATTATTGATCCCGCGCCGTCAACTTTTTTTACATAAATTCTGGAATAAGCCTCAAGTACTGGAAATATATCCACGTTTTAACGATAGATTTTATATTTTATATTTCTGATGGCATATAAAAAAATGTTGTGAAGATTCTGTTTCTTTTTAAAAACACCCGGATAGCCAAGCATTTATGGAATCTCGCCGCGGAAGCTCACTTGTGAACCTTTTTTTTTTTTACGTATGTCAATAGTTTCTTAAGTGTGTAGTGCATGTTATATTCTGGGATGTTCTTATATTCTGGGATGGTAGCTTGATCGTGTGATCCGGTGCCGGTAGAAGTGGTCATGAAGGTTTTCAGTCTCTACGTATCTCCTCCGGTGGGACACTGTCCCACCCGTGTCATGCTATAAGCTTCCGACAGGTCTCTCGAGAACAGTGGTGGATTAAATATGATCATATAATTAAAGATGGGGAGAAACACAAGACAGAGCAGGCAAGATTGAAAAGGCGCAACAAAAAGACATGAAAAATGAAGTACCAAGTTTATTGCGTTTTGAGAACTACAACCGTTATTGTCAGACAATATACTTAGTAAATATCCAAAACCGCAAGGGGATAAAATGCAAAATAATTTTTCATAATAAAACAGGTAATCCCAGTACAATAATGAAACTAATTCAATTCGAATATGGCCAAAAGACAGAAAAAGAGAAACGAATTACAGATGCATTATGAAGAAAGAAATGTTCTTAATGTATTTGCAGAATGTTTTTATTTTAAGAGACGTACATTAAATCAAAAGGAGAAATGAACACAATGCGAAGTAATGAACAAAATACAGTACATACATTAAATCATAAGGAGAAACGTCCAAATACGAAGTAATGAAGAACATGTAGTGAAAGGGAGGGGTCATCATAGAAAATGAAGGTCAGGAGAGAAGGGAAGAGAAAGAGAAAAGGGGGACCAAGAAGTATAAAAAGGTCTTACTAATGATGCGTGCTGCATATAATAGGCGAAAAACAGTCTCAATCACTAACATTAACATGAAAGTATGTCTATAAATGGCTGGAACAGTATGAATAATCATTAATAAAGCATGAAAACATGAATGTACAAAAACAGTTGAAGTTACGGAGATCAGAGATCAACTGCCACTGGAATCCACGCCTTAATAAAAGACGGAAAACATTGTGACACACAGAACATGGAGCTATAGAACAGACTTAGGGAATACAAATAACATGATAATAGTAATTGTAAAACAATAAATATGATAGTAGTACGTGTACAAAAAGAGCATCGGGAGACTGGAATCAAAAGAATATCAAGGGCAATGAAGTGTCAAAATAGCATCAACAGAAAACGCATTAACGATTAGAGCATGTTACTGAATGGAGAAGTACTCTATGTAAGAGTAGTCACAACGATCAGAGAAGAACAATCAGAGAGGATCACGAGAGAAGTGACGGGGAGCTCGTAGGAGACGGAGGTGAGATCGGGAGTCGGTGGTGGGTGATGAGTGGAGGGTGGCGATAGTGAGTGGATGGTGATTGTCAGTGGGTGGGAGGTGGTTAAGGGTCTAGGTAAGTAGCGATGGTAGTGGTGTGGGGGTGGAGGTGGCA